>CM061921.1:329332286-329358326 GCA_031002005.1 Vandiemenella viatica | reverse complement strand
GAAGTCAAAACATTGTGTTCTTTACTTTCAATTAGTTTCGTTAAGTTACATAAGTATTCATCATCAGATTATGGTGCCACGGTAATGATAGAACTGGCCAGTGTAATTACCTTGCTACCATATATCAAAAGTCGCTAGCTTGTGTCACTAACATGGTTCTCAATGAGTTACTAATAACAAATAATTTGTTCCTTATACTATAAAAAGAATATTCTGCAACAGGTTGTATTTCAACCTGATCACAATTTGACTTAATGTTGCCGCTAAAAAGTTAAACGACGCAAATGCAACCAAACACTATAAACGTATTGCGAATTACATTTCAGATAACAACAAAATGGACTTCATTACGATTACTAGATCGCATATCACAAATTATCACAATTATTCATCAAACACTTTCAATATAAATTAGGTACAACTGGACTAAAGCACGTAGAATAATGTATTCGCATCATCGCGATGTAAACTTGATCCACACGTGAAAAATAGTAAGATAAAATGGTTCTCTGCATCAGCAAATATTTGATAACACCGTCGTCCTATTGAGAGCTGTGAATAAACTTTGTTAACAGGCACTGTAAATCTAATATGACATCTATTATGTCTTGCAGACGCCGCACTACAAATACTTCAAGAACAATAATTTCGACGTGACTTACCTATGGAATGTTATTCCAGGTTGTTTTTTAATTGTTGTGTTTGTGCAACCTTAGGCAACACAATTTGGCATTATAAAACACCTTCAAATATCCGAACATGAACTGTTCACAGCAGGAAGCTAATGAAAACAGACCAATGATTTGAACTCACGAAGATGGCGGCTGCGCATTCGCAGTGGGCTCCGGAGTTTACAGGCTGCTTCACAGTATAAGCGACACCTTGTCTCCTCTCTTTTCCTACCTCCATGGGCCACACCACGGTAAGCCAACAATTCATAATGGCTACCATGTTATCTTTTCAGGTCACCGGCGCAGCCTTATCACACACGCTCACTGAGGCCTTTTAACTCGCACGCGTGGAGCTCTTTAAATCAATGCCAAGCGCAGTCGATAGTAACAATACGACGTACACTTTTGCATTTATAATTAGAAATATACACTTTGTTTTAGAGATTGCAATAGTACAGCTTACCAAGATTTAATTTTGCTGTTGAGATAAAACTACTGCACAGTCTTTTGGCAGTAATTCACAGCAGCCTAATTATGCATTTCGATCGAACTGAATGTAACAACTCATGATTATGATTAGATGTCTCAAGAAATACTCTGGCATATTAACAAATTAAAACAGTCTCAAAATTTAATTTGACAGATTACGAAACGTGGCTCGCCTAGATGTTTTGATTTTGGAAAAAAAGAAATACAAAGTTATTTATAATAATTTTCAAATCGTACAGACCATTCCATGCGCAAATCAGTCATAATAACTTTAACAAATGAACACCTCATAAGATCTTTACCCGTTATGTCTGAAATGCAAAGGCAGTATCCATGGCTGAAATAACCATTGTAAACGCACAGTATGGAATTCTACAAACGCTTATCATTAATCCATCCTAAGTTGTTAGTTATCTAAATTTAGAGATGATGTCAAAGATAAACGTTGTTAAAAATCAAGAGTCTAGATGTATTCCTATCTCAACATATCTTGAGTTACATTCTCAACGTCCATTTCACAAATAACAATCAATTTAAAATTTACAGAATTCTCTCACTGCCAATTGCAGTTGGTAATAATTATAATTATTTATTCGTCTTGCCAGAAAAAGATACTTTTATTATTGATGATTCTCGCAGATTGTATACTGAAGTAAATCATGATGAACTAAAATGTAAGCGTTGAATATTTTTGCAGCCCGCAAGATTTAACAAACTTTTACAAAATATATTTATTTTATAATGGCCAAAGTAGTGAAAACTAATGTATTAAAAATTACATTATTTGTGCATCCATATTTTCAAAATTTATTTCATTTATATTTATATATTTCTATAAATCACTTTTAGTGTTATATATTTCTTTAAAATGTGCGTTTAGTATCATCATTATCATTATTATTACATTATCTATGTTTACATGTAAGAATAATGGTAAACACAATAATAATAACTCATTATGTTAAAATTTTTCACTCCAAAAAAATAGTAGGTCTAAATCTAATATAGGGATATATAATTTAATATGCGGCCCGCGGAGTTATGACGCATTTCCAAAGTGGCACGCAAGATCTTTGGGGTTGGCCATCCCTGATGTAAGCAGTTAACATCTGATGTTAGTATTTGCAAACAAAATTTTGTTCCATCACCTTCCTATGAAAATGCTCAATGTGAAGTTAAGTTAATGTAGCCAGTCAGAACAATCCGTAGTGATTGTACAAGAAAGTTAGTATCTTTAAATCAAAGTTTGTTTGTTATGAATGGTTATTCGTCGCTCCTAGAGAGTGGGGTATGACGATTTTTTTATAGTGAAAATTAGCCGACTGATGCTATTTTCTTAGGAACTGGTATATTAAGGTTTTATCAGAGATGCAGAGGATATGGAGCAAAAATTTTAATCGAATCACAACAGATGATAAGAACTAATGTTCATAGTACCTGATCTGAATTTAGAAGTTGATTGTTGTATTATAAACAAAGAAAAACATAATATTTCAGAATTAAAGTTTAATTTGCGAATGGAAAATACAGTCAAAAACCTTGATGATTTACGTATTGTAGGATTCAAAATTGATCAGCTTTAAAATGAAATTGAACAACAAAAGAGAAATACCTTTTCAAATTATTCATTGTCGATCTTATCGTGAGTTTGTGTAAATCTAATCTTTTGTATCATAATATTTTGTATATGTAGACATTGTAGCTGTTTAAAATTGTTTTAAATATTTCTGGCGTAATACTGTATGTGAATGTTGTAATCAAATTTGTGTGAAAACCACAATTGTAAAGCAATCAACTGGTATTGAGTTATCTCTAATAAGAGGTCGTCGACTTATTCATATCAACAGTGATATAAACAATGAACTTGAACATATTGTAGTATTTAAAAGACCTCATTCAGCAATAGGACAAAGAGAGTTACCGACTCCGACCAGGTATCAGTTATCTCTCGTTTTGATTAGAGATAAATATTTTGAGGATTTCATGTATGTATTTTTTTCAAGTGTGTATTTAGTCGAAGTAAGGTTGAGTTGAATGTAGTAAACTGATCATTGTAACCAGTAGAATTAGGAATATGTAAGAAATATGATAAGTTCAAGTATTCAATCATTTTAAAGGGAATTTTTTAGGTAGTTAACAATTCCAGTAGTAGTCAATTGTTCATTCAGAAGATTCTATAAGTCAATGATTTGATTACATTAAGTTTCAGCTCACTTGAGTACAGAATTTTGCAGACCACCCAGTAAGAGTCTCACTGGAGGCTGGAGCCCTGGGTCCGACTCTTCCCAAACATAGGGGGTGTATTATACGGAGGGATTTTAAGCTTCAAAGCATAGTATATTCAATTGGAGTATTTTTCTCAGGCCTTGCAGGTAAGTAACTTCATTCCTTTCGACACAGCAAAGTTTCAAGGTTAGCAGAAGCACTTCCCGTGTGAAATCAGTCTCTCACTCTACCAGCTCTAAAAGTACCTAGTAAGGTTGAATTCACCAGTCGAAGTTCGGCACGTGATTCCCCCACTACCTACTTGCAGCTCCGGAGCTCAGTCTAAGCGGACGACCAACGAGAGTCTCCCGCCGCCTCCATGACTGAAAGCTCCGTAAGACTTCATGCAGAAGTTTATAGGTAAAGGCTAATGCATTATTTACCCCTCTACTGGCACAGAAAGATACTCCGAGTAACAATTTTATTAGTATTGTTCTTGAAATTAATTGGCGCTATTTTCACGCATTATTTCCAGTTATTTCATATGTTTGCCCATGTACTTATATCCAGTGAATTTATTAACTTTATATTTTCACTACATTTTTCAGTTTCTATCACTGATTACCTGCTAATTTAGCTGTAAGTAATAGTAGTAACATAATATCTGTGATCACACGATCACATATCTTTCGTAAATCGAACCAAGCAGTGATCGATCGAAGACAAACTCAATGTTTTGTGGGTTTAACCACTCGGACGCGACGATTGCTATGTTCAGACGCGAGCAGAGGTGGCTGATGGGCGCACACAGCTTGCAGTTGTGTTGGCGAAAGTGACACACGGAAGAGGTTGCGGCAGATGTGATACTGGCCACCCTGATGTAGCCATGCCACTCACAAATTCTCCGTTATCAACCATTGCACCTGTAACATAGGCTGAGACGATGAATGCTACACTACTGTTAACCGTCGATGACTATCGTATGATTTCTAGATGTCGAAGCTGCATGCAGGGGCAGTTGAAACCGGTTTTATATATTCGGTGTGTATTCCAGGTTGCCTGGTTCAAGATGTGCAACAGGCCATCCCGGATGCCATAAAACAGACATGGTGTAGCCAACAGCGGATTGCCGTAATGAGGAGCAGAATCAGAGACTATGGCATTTCTGTGATGATCTTGTCTGCAAATTTCTCGATCGTCACCATAGGGTCGAGTGGCGTAGGGTTTCCTTGAATAGGTCAGGTGTGCATTACACACGTGAATCGGCTACACGAGGAGCAGGGTCCATGTGAAGTGCACTGGGAGATTTTTAAGGCTGAGGGAGGAAGACCCAGAGCACGAAATACAATTATGGACAACCCGAACAATTTCAATACCGCATGATTGGAGGAGCTTAAGAGAATCTCGATAGTTAAAAATTCTTGTATTTAATTGTATAAGCGTTTGTAACAAACAGAATGAATTTGTGAACGTTATTAGTAATACTGAAGTAGATATCTTAATTAACAACTAAAATTTGTTAGAACTGGATATAAGTTCCGCCGAAATTTTAAGAATTAAGAATAGTATGAACGTTTTATGTAAGGAGAGATTACATTCGCATGGAGGTGTCGTAATTATTGCTTCAGTACTTCAGTTAATTCCATTATTAGAGCTTTTAAATAGGTCAGTTATTCATATTTAAATACCATCTTGTCCAGATGTTTGCCCAGAGAGCATACCAATACCGAGGACACCCTCCTGTCGCCAGCTGTTGGTGCTATGGGGAGGATTATCATAGTCGTGTAGCGTTGATGCCAGTAGCACCCAGTAGCTCAAGTCAAAGAGGATTATATTGTCCTGCTGACTTGAGCATCTGGCACCAGCTGTCTATAATGTACCTGGTCGACTAAAGACTGCGTACGATGCCGATAGGGGAATGGTGCCCCTGTCACAGGAATGTACACTGCGCCTTTGCTCCCAGTAGTGGATAGAGTTCGGGGACATGGTGGGCCTGACACAACAGCCACCAAGTGCGGTGGCTATTATTGTTACAATGGGCCGAGGTGCGGTTCAAGTACCTCAACGAAGTGCTACATCCATATTCTAAGGTAGCATCCTGTGCCAGTAGTCTGAAATGTACCTAGTTGAATGGAAGGTATGACAAGAGTATTGATTGTGAAGCAGTACCCCCTGCTGCCGGCTCGATTGGACCTGGAACAGACTCTCCCAAGAGGAGCACGCTCTGTTACAATCGGGTCGACCCCCACATGCCGTATAGCATGAGTCTTAGTGCAAGATCGTGCCCAAAGGCCCTCCTGGCAGTGTTACGGCAACCATAGTTCAGATATTCGGCCCATGCGCTAACGAACCCATTTAAACGGTTTTCTGTTACAGCAGACTTTCCGGTATACAGGGAACCACCGCGTCCCTGAACCCTGTATTTATATTTATTAAGTTCATGGTGAATAGTTTGTTAACTTTTGTGGTTTGGTGGAATTGGTGTTTTATGCACTGGCGAAAATTAAAGGTGCAACACCCAGACGGGAATGGTAGAATCTTTGTAGATATTTCCAGGGTCATACTGTTAGGGTTCTTTTGGTGGGTTTAAGAACTGCATTAATTAATTAAAAAAATCCACCAAACAGGTTATGTTTGAAGATGTCTGTTTTATTGTGATCCAAACAACAAGTCAGCGATATTCACTAGTATAGGTACAATACAGAGATGCACAGTCGCAAACTCAACTGAATGATTGAAACTCTCTGTAACACTGAATACTGTCAACTAAACTGACTTACTAACTGAATGCATGAATGAATGTCTCTGTCCAGGCGATCTGTTTATATAGTCTTTATTGAAATTACGAGAATTCTTCAAAGGCATCCGCCCGATATTTCTCGATCATTAACAATCACTCAAACAATCTAACATATTAAAAACAATCGGAATTAATACAAAATTAATTAACAACATTACAAAATGATCAGAAATGGTAATTATAGATACTTAAATACAAAATTATTTACAGAAATCCTTTCAAACGGTAGAAAATTGTCCTGTAGGCATCGTAGCTTACATTAATACATGTAATTACAAACATTTAAGAAATCCTCTTGCATCATTCGGTTCTTAAACATATTAAATGGCCTTTGAATAATTTTCTTACCTACAACAAAGTCTATATACACTGATTTACAAGAAATTACAAAACAAACATATCAAATCACTTTCAACCAAACATTAGCTCACTACAAATACTTCATACAGTACAATGCTATTCAAAATTCAGGTATTAGGGCTGTTATAACCCCTCCCCAGGATTCACTTAATTTTACATAGTTAAAATTGATTGAATCCGTCACGAATCTGAGCAGGTTGAATGTACACATAATGCCAATACAAACAGGTTAGAATCAATCAACCATAATGACTTTTCAATGAACAAATACAATTCTTCTACAACATCTGCACATAGTCCATGACACTGATTTTGTTTAGAATAATTGTCTTTTTTCAGATCCAATCATTTTTTTCAGTTACTGTTTTGACACAACAAACGTTCAATGTCATCACCTTAAGTCACAATTATTTTCACACCAAATTACACGCTTGATATCTGCTTGTTAATGACAACAGTCTGTTTACATTTTACAGCTGATAATTTGTCAACACAATGTAGAAAGTCACAACATCATGAAAACCCCCAAAAGTTTCTACACAAAACTGTCAAAAATTGCTTTATACAGTGAAATGTTTACATCTTAAACATTCAGTATTATTACATCTGCATCTGACTTAAGTACTCACACAAACTAATTACATGCATCAATTGACAAACTTATTTACAAAATCAGATATTTACAGGTTGTTAACCCCTCCCCAAACCATGCATTCCAATTGATTCCATAAGTGGGTTCCAAGATTTCTCTGGAAACCCAAAACCATGTGAATTACTTTTTTCCTAACTTTACAATTCTCTTCTACATCCAAAGTGGCAATTAAATTTCTTGTTTGCTGAGGTAGCCTAGCTCCTCTGAAATCAATGAATTCCTCCTCTCCATAAGGATGGTCTAAATACATACAACGGATCCAACATTTATGAAAAAAGTCATGTTGAGTTTCCCTACCAGGTTTATAGGGCCTTCCAGTCATCAACTCTCTCTTTTCCTGAATCTGCCTGCTTGTCGACCAAAAATATTTCAAAAAGTTTTCTTTAAACAGCTTGTAATCAGTCACTTCCCTAGCTTGTCTATCACCCCATGTCCTAGCATAAGACTTAAGATGTTTACCCACAAGTGTAATTTTCTTATTGTCGGGTAACAAATTAAAATAGTCTGATCTTTCAAAATTATCTATAAATTCAATAGGGTGAAGCCTCCCACTATCATCATAGAATTCAAATTCTTCTTTAACATCGACACTGAAATTTGGATTACCTGTTAAGGGAACCTGACTTAACCGAACCTGCAACCCAGTAACCCTTTTCTCTATCTGATTAACGTTAGATTGGGTACACTCCAATTCATGGGTAAGCTGTTTCTGCTGACGTGCCAACGCATTAACATTTTGTCCCACCTCTTGTCTCAACTCGTTGACCCTTTGAGCAGATTTACTGTCACTGGTTTCTAACAAACTCACATATTCCTCCTTCATCATATTACATTCTTCTCTGACTCCCTTCATCTCCTTGCTATATTTACAGTCTACTTCATTAATTAAATCAACACATGCATCTTTGGTGTCTCTACAAGTTTGGTTAACCTTTACAAAATTCTCCTGACACTCTACAACAGCTTGTTCCAGTTTCGAATTTAAATTATTGACATCCTCCTTAAATTTAGAACTAAAACCTTGAAATTGCATACAGATTTTCTTATCAAAACAATCAGCCAACTCAGAGAATTTGTTCTCAAAATCCAATTCCTTTTTGAACTCAGAAAACTTACTATCAAACTTACTATTCATTTCAGATAATTTTCTATCATTATCACTCTTTAACTCATTTCTAAATTCAGAAAATTTGCTATCAAATTTGGCTACAAAAGACTCTAGAAAAGCTTGCAGGTTCTGATTATCAGCCATTTTTAGTAATTAGCATAAAAAACAAAATTAAGAAAAATTAAAATCTTTCCTATCTGCCACACAATAACATGCAAAAGAAATCACTTGAATATTCAATGCAGTACTTACAGTTATTCCTCAATTTTGTATCACATTAAATTTCACTTAGAAGCACTTATTTAACCATTAAACACCACACTGACTTCAAACACTTAACCACACTTTTCACAATTCACTGTAGGAAGACGATTTTGAGGCCGAAGAAAATCCACTCATCGTCGGAAGATTACAGCCGATTCCCGATGGAAATCTCCGCCTTAGGCCGAAGAAGATCCGCTTGCCGTCAAATCCGTGTCGCCTGTATAACCTCTACGTGTCGTAGCCGGTCGAAATTTTCTCGCAGGTTATGTTCGCTTATCGCCGATAATTCGTCGCAATTTTCTGCAGATTCTTTTTAGAAGATAAACATCCCACAGATGTTTAAGAACTTCTCGTCCTGTCAACAGTCGCCATGTTAGGGTTCTTCTGGTGGTTTAAATTGCTGATTAATTAATTAAAAAATCCACCAAACAGGTTATGTTTGAAGATGTCCTGTTTTATTGTGATCCAAACAACAAGTCAGCGATATTCACTAGTATAGGTACAATACAGAGATGCACAGTCGCAAACTCAACTGAATGATTGAAACTCTCTGTAACATTGAATACTGTCAACTAAACTGACTTACTAACTGAATGCATGAATGAATGTCTCTGTCCAGGCGATCTGTTTATATAGTCTTTATCGAAATTACGAGAATTCTTCAAAGGCATCCGCCCGATATTTCTCGATCATTAACAATCACTCAAACAATCTAACATATTAAAAACAATCGGAATTAATACAAAATTAATTAACAACATTACAAAATGATCAGAAATGGTAATTATAGATACTTAAATACAAAATTATTTACAGAAATCCTTTCAAACGGTAGAAAATTGTCCTGTAGGCATCGTAGCTTACATTAATACATGTAATTACAAACATTTAAGAAATCCTCTTGCATCATTCGGTTCTTAAACATATTAAATTGCCTTTGAATAATTTTCTTACCTAAAACAAAGTCTATATACACTGATTTACAAGAAATTACAAAACAAACATATCAAATCACTTTCAATCAAACATTAGCTCACTACAAATACTTCATACAGTACAATGCTATTCAAAATTCAGGTATTAGGGCTGTTACAATACCCAAAAGAAATTATGACAAATTGAAGTGGATCAGGCTAAGCTTATTACCTTTAGATACAACTGTCAGTAAGAAGTGCGCCTACCTTGAGCACCTATACATTCGTGGATCCTTTCCGGCATTGACTCAATAACTGTTCAGATGTCTCTCTACGTCTGCAAAGTCTTGTGCAGTCGTTGCACAGTTTATGCTCGGTGACCATGTGATATAATATATCTACTCCTGGCATATGTGACATGCTCTATTAGGGACAAATCTAGGGGCTGTGCGGTCCAAATAGTGATAGTAACCCCTTGCAAAGCTTATGTTGTGATGGCCACAGTATGAGGAGATTATTCGTTGGTATAATCATGGGAGAAAATTTACCATACTAAAAGATCATGTAGCATTAAAATTGACGTTAGGATTAAAAGATCGTTCTTGTACACTAATGAGTTAGATATAAAGGCTCAGTGAGTTTGAATTTGGTGTCTATAACGCCGAAAAATCACATGGTAATGCAGACGTTTTAAGTAGAAAAATTCGAACTTAGGAGGTCCAAGACCCATCTTCCTTCGTAAAATTTGTAATTGCGCAAGCGAAAGACGAAGAATATAGTAAGTGGAGAGTAAAATAAGTTTTTCTTTTCTTCTTCACATAGTAATGTATTGTACCGCATCACTAAGAGCGGTTCCATGTTCCGTGAATCAGTCATGAAATTATATCATGATTCCATTTTGTCAGATCATTGTGGATGGAAGACAACTAATCAGCTATTTGCAAAACAATATTGGTGATCAGGTCTTAAGGGAAATGTTACAGAGTATATGAAAAGTTTTTTTTTTTTTCAATGTAATGAGAGGCAATGTTTTGGAAGAAGTAGTAAGAATTTGCAAGTATTACTAGAAACAGCAGAACCGTTTCAGAGAGTTGATATGAATTAAAAGGGCAGAGCTAGAAATTCGTTTATAAATACAGGAGTATTTGTCACTCCTAACTTTCAGACTCAGGCCTAAAATGAAAATATTCAGGCATAATCATATTATAACCACGAAATACATATTATAAAGCTTACAATCTGCTCCAATACAATTTAATACTGTAAACACTCCTAGAAACAAGTAATATGTATGTGCGAATAGATCAAAATTGTGAAACAGGTTAATGCAACATACGACTTTTGAATTTTATATAATGATCTTCATCTTCTGAGGTAACATGTTTCATTCCGAAATATTTTCGATTTCTTTTCCAAATCATCGTCGGAGAATTATTTCTTTTTAAATACAAATAAGTCGGTATTTTTTTTAAACTAAGAATAATTTCATTTCACAGTTTGAAGTAAAGTTTTTCAGCAAGATCGCTGGAACAGAAACATTCAGTTTATTTAATGTACCATAGCTGAATAGTAATTGCAATGATTCCCCACTTTAAAAATCAAAAAAAGTGCTGTGTGTCACTTCTTATCAAGGAATTCTGAACTGCTAGGTTTCTGCATGTTTTTCCACCAGTAAGCCATAGCTGGTTTGGGATCAAAATTATGCAGTGGAGGTCCATTCATTTTGATGAGTAATAAGTCATCTATATTTAGAGTATCCAAACAATTTCGTTTTGTTAAGCTTACTTAAACCTCGCTCACATATTGCAGTGGTGAATGAAAGCACATAGAAAAGTGAAATGATTTTTGATAAATTTGGATACTGATTATCTTCACTATTTTTGCTATACACTCTGTCCCAAAGCCGACGACTTGATACTCTTTTTGTCACTAGCCCATACTTTCCTGCGCAAAAATTCACCAGAAGCTTGTTCTTTGCTTATTGTCACTACCGCAGGTAGATTCTTGAGCACTCCTTCAAACTCCTTTACTTTATAATTTAAGCTATCCCCATTCATAATGTTAATTCCATCACAAATGTTTATATCTTTAAATATGTAATTAGTTAGAAGATCTTTGTATCATTTTGTTAATTCTGCTATGAAATTTTTGATTATATCTTCACGATCACGGAAAAAATTCTGTAGGCCCATGTAACTCAATTTTATGCTTTTATATTCACAAGTGTAAGGGTTTGGGAGAGACTATACTAGCCTTTTCCAACCAAATGTCAACCTCTCCTTCACGTGGTGCACCCTGTTTGCATGGACGAGGCTCTAGCGACTGAAAGATTCCCGGTACAAGGAGTCACCCACTGCTTGACAACGGCCCCCGAACGGAGGGAGGAAGAGTGGGGACCAGTTCAGGGCTCCCTCTTGCCCTTGGGGTTGGAAACGACCCGTAAAGGAGGATGAATAAGAAATGATCAACGACATGTGGGTGCAGAAGGCAGCAGGAAACCATTGCATTAAATACCCAAAAGGTATCCCGAGGACATGTAATCCTCTCAAATTATATATATTATGATGGCTTCTTCCTGGGTAAAATAGTCACCCAATTGGATCTCCGGGTGGGGACTGCTTAGGGAGGAGCCATCAGAAAGGACAGAAACATTCTACGAGTCAGAGCGCGGAATGTTAGAAGTCTGAATAGGGCAGGTAGGTTAGAAAACTTAAAAAGGGAGATGCAACCACTTAAGTTAGATGTTGTTGGGATTAAATGGAAGGATGCACAGGACTACTGGTCTGGTAAACACAGGATAATTAGCACACAGGCTGTCAATAGAGTCACTGGTGTAGGATTTGTAATGAATAAGAAAGTAGGGAAACGGGTGAGTTATTATGAACAGTTTAGTGACAGGATTATTTTGATGAGGTTAGAAACTGAGCCCGTCCCAGCCACATTATATATGCCAACGTCACAGGAAGAGGATGAAGAAATAGAGAAAACGTACACCGAAATCGAAGAATTAATCCAATATGTGAAGGGGAGGAAAATCTAATAATCATGGGTGATTTGAATGCAATAGTAGGAGAAGGAAAAGAGGGGATAACTGTAGGAAATTTTGGCCTAGGAGAAAGAAATGAGCGAGGAAGCAGGTTGTTAGAATTTTGTGAAAGATATAAGCTAGTTGTGACAAACACACTGTTTAAGAACCATGAAAGAAGGATATACACCTGGAAACGTCCTTGGGATACAGGCAGTTATCAGCTGGATTATATCATGGCCAAACAGAGATTGAGGAATCAAGTTGTAGACTGTAAAGTGTACCCAGGAGCAGACATAGCCTCTGACCATAATTTGATAGTAATGAAGTGCAGGCTGAAATTCAAGCGAATAAGGAAGCAGTACAAGCAGAACAGACTGGAAGTGAATAAACTGAAACAATCTAACATGAGAGAAAAATATACAGAAATGGTAGACTTAGGTCTAAAAAGTAACTCTGAAAAGAGCTCAACCGAAGTCGAATTGAATGCATTAAAGACCCAAATAATGAAAGCTGGTGAAGAAACATTAAGCTTTAGGAAACATCCTGCCCGAAAACCTTGGAATACAGAAGAAATTTTGGAGGTGATGGATTAGAGGAGAAGGTACAAACTGCTCAGGATGAAGCAGGAAGAGAGCAATACAGGCAATTTAGAAATCAAATAAATAGGAAATGAAAAAAGCAAAAAAAATAGCTAGAAGAAAAGTGTGAAGAACTAGAGAAGAAAATGGTCGTATGTAAACTAGATGTTGCATATAGAAAGAAACAAAAAATTTTAGAAATGAAGAAAAGAGGTGTGAACATTAAAGCTGCCGATGGGAAACCTCTTTTAAGCTCAGACGATAGAGCTAACCGATGGAAGGAATACATTGAGAAACTGTATGATGGGGACGACTTGAGCAATAGTGTAATGGAAAAGGAAAGCGATGTCAACATTGATGACTTGGGACATCCTGTTTTGAGGTCAGAATTTAATAAAGCTCTGAATGACTTGAAAGCAAATAAGGTAGCTGGAATTGATGAGATCCCTGCAGAACTTATTAAATCCGTAGGAGAAGAAGGAATCGAAAGATTATTCAAGTTGATATCAAGAAGTTATGAAACAGGAGAAATTCCAACTGAGTTTAGTAAAAAAAATCATCTTCACACTTCCAAAGAAAGCACAAGCTAGCAAATGTGTGAATTATCGCACCATTAGTCTAACATCACATGGTTCAAAATTACTGACCAGTATAATATACAGAGGGATGGAAAGGGTTGTAGAAGAGATAGTAGGTGAAAATCAGTTTGAGGTTAGATTGCTTCCCTTGTACGGCGATTTTTTCTGTCTTTATGATTAATACTTGAAGGGCAGATCAAGAAAAACGGATACTTTCATGGCGTTTGTTGATTTGGAAAAAGCTTTTGAAAATATTAGGTGGGACAAGATGTACAAAATTTTAAAGAAGTCAGGACTAAAGTATCGAGATAGAAGAATACTTTTTAAACTATATAATAATCAAGTGGCTGTAATAAAAGTAGAGAATCATGAGAGACATGCATCGGTTAGAAAGGGTGTGAGACAAGATTGTAGTCTATCCCGGTTAATATTCAACTTGTATGTAGCAATAAAGAAAGTAAAAGAAAAATTTCCATGGGGCATAAGTGTTCAGGGAGAAAAAATCAGTATGCTACGATTTGCTGATGACATTGTCTTGATAGCAGAAAGGGCTGAGGATATTGAGAAGTTACTGAATGGCATGGACAAAATACTGAAGGAAGATTTTGGACTGAATATAAATCAAAGCAAGACAAAAGTGATGAAATGTAGCAGAAATGATACCATTACTAGTAGATTAAATATAAAAATAGGATCGGATACAATAGGAGAAGCAAAATTACAACCAATGGCAGGAGCAGAAATGATGTTAAAAGCAGAATAGCACTAGAAAAAAGAGCCTTCATGAAAAAGAGAAACCTTTTAGTTTCAAATATTGATCTAGGAATTAGAAAGAACTGTGGAGCACAGCACTTTATGGTAGCGAAACATGGACTTTAGGAATATCTTAATGAAAGAAAATTGAAGCATTTGAAATGTGGTGCTATAGTAGAATGCTGAAAATTAAGTGTACTGAGAAACTAAGAAATGAACGAGTTTTGGAAATGATGGGTGTGAAAAAAGTTTTTGGAAGAATATTACAGAAAGAAGAGACAGACTGGTAGGTCATATTTTGAGACATGCTGGATTGGTTAATTTGCTGGTGGAGAGAACAGTCGAAGGTAAGAACTGTAGAGGAAGACAGAGATTAGAATATATGAAGCAGATAATTGAGGACGTGGGTTGTAAGGGGTATTTAGAGATGAAGAGTTTAGCACAAGAAAGAATGGGATGGAGGATTGCTTCAAACGAGTCGAAAGCAAAAAAAAAAAAATCACAAGTGCCAGTACCCAAGTTGGTGTCGTTAAATTTTTCAGTATTATTTTGCAGAACTTCAGACAGCACTAGTCATATTGAATATTTTTGGAAAATGTTGACAAAACATGTTACATGAACCACAAAACACACATGAACCGCACCGATTTTAAAATTTTTAAGTAGTTCTTTAGTTTTGCTTAAAGAATTTTACTGTAATTTTTGTCAGCACAGAAGTCTTCATAATGTGGAAGAGTGGCTGCGAAATTCCTGAGCAAAGCTTTTAAAGTTCTGTTTTTTGAAGAACTCCTTCTGGTGGATATAATAGACAGGTGGTTAATGACTGATTCATCCAGTACTTCAGACAAATCTTTTGTTTCTTATGCTTGCGATTTGTATACACTATTGATTATATTTTCGCATGTTTCAGCGAGTCTAAATCACTGATTCTATCAGTAACGCATAGTTCTACCTGATGAGCAATACAATACACCGATACAATATTCCCGCACATGTTGCCTGTAATTTTGCAGCTATACCGATACTAACACCAATGTTAACACTTGCCCCATCTAGACTGACACAAGTTTCTCGTTCCAAGAGTCGCCAACGAATGTTTCACTTAAAGTGCCCAAAAGACATTCAAATATGCTTTTTGTTAATCCGCCACTCAACGACTTTAATTTTAAGAAACCTACTAGTTCTCGGCTTTCTTAAACAAATGCTATAAGGATGATTTCACATTCAATTTCACACGTAATTGATGTATAGTCAGTACTTTGAGGCATATCTTGTAATTGAGAATGTGAATTTGCTGCTATATTTACACGATTCGTCATATCTGTACATTGAACCAATTTCGATGAAGTTTTTTTTTTCTTGTAAATCTAACAAAACGTTGGTAGTCTGTGAGCGCAAAGTTGCCTTTTGCAACGGAGTAAGCAGTATTAAATAAAATACACATTTGTTGGTATACTTTGTCACTTATGGCACTGAAAATAAGAGTTAACGGTGTTTGCAATGGATTTTTTTTTCCGCCGCAGACTAATTCTGATGGGCAAAACATTTGTCATGTTTTTTTTTTTTTAAGTATTCCTAATCTAGATATAACCTTTGAATTTACGAAGCTCGTTAAAGACAAATTCGCATACAGCCTACAAACGAGGCAAAACATACTATTTTTGCTGACTTCTTCTATTGATACCCAAAGAAAACTTTTTTACCACTTACTTAATGTGTGTTCACCCACGGCATTAGTTGTCGATGCATTGGGTACAGTAGCTGATGAGTTAGTGTTTTTGATCGTTTACTTGCTTGTTGCCCATCTCGATTGCGTGAAGTCAGAGCAGGCCTTTTGGTAGTAGCTAAAGGGCCTGATGATTTGTCAGAGTTGATGTTTTTTCATTTTCTAGCCTTCTTTATTTACCGTTACTCGTAATACTTTTATCACCATTACTTGTTTTTACAACGGATATAAAGTCAGTAATTTTCTTGATACCTTCAGTTCCCTTTTTAAACGAAAAACGCACGCACTAGGATTGTCTTTTCCTTCACGATACTTCTCCTACACTGTTGACACATCTTCTGAACTTCAGATACGAATTATTTTGAAAATTTGAAATAGATCATTAATACGACAGAAATTATAACTGAAATTAATTATTAAAATTAAACCTTGAACACGTAAAACTAAAAACGAAGTTCTGAGATATATATAATTTTTTTAAAGTTTTGATGCTTACACGTATTTTCTACGTCTTTGACGGAGATTACAGGCGTAAAGCGCAAAAATTCAGGCATAATTATGCTTAACGCCCGGTCATTTTCGAGCACTGGTCCTTTTAGTCTCGTTAAAGCAGATCTTGATTATGTTCTTATTACTCACTTTCTTTCGTCATAATTCCAATAGAAGATCAAACTGCAGAATCAGTAGCAAGAGCTTTTATATTTGGATGGATATTGTAACATGGCATTTCAGAGTCAAACATCACAGATCAGGAGTCTAATTTCATGTCGGAGTTGTTCACTAAAATTTATATGTTGCTGAGTATTGAGAAATTACGAAGAAATTTGGGAAAATATTGATTGACTATGTAAACAATGTTATTGTTACCTGATGTTTTTTTTCTGTTTATAATATAAGGGTTCATGTGGATACACGGAGAATTCCGTTTGAAATTATCTATGGTCGAGAGGAGATGTCACCTTTTCAAGAAAATATGGTCAGAGGTTTGTAGGAACAATAAAAAATCATTTCAGTTACGAGCTAAACAATATGATAAAATGACTATACCACAATGAATCGGCTTTGGAGATTTTTTTAATGTTATGTACTTCATTTTTTAGTAAAGGTCAAACATTCAAATTCAAGACAAATTGGACAGGTTCATTTGAAGTGATAGTTATTCTTTAGCCAGTTACAGCCACAATTCAGTTACAGAGAATTGTGTTTGTTGTTCACAAAAATCGACTCTGGGTATACAATTGGAACAGGAAAAAAAACAGTGAACTAAGATGAAAAAGGCCCAACAAATACATATGTCGAGCTACTAAAAGCAAGTTACAAATACAGTAGCATCAGAAAATCGTAATCCATATTCGATAAGCAATAAAGGTCCTATTCAACAACCAAATACATCGCAAAAGCCAACAGTGAAACATGATTTGATACCTAGGAAATGACTAATAATTTTCATATATACACATTTTAGTTTTCTTGTAACACCAAGTAAAATTGTCTTTTATATCTTCATCACCTTTTAACACAATTTGCGGGTAGGTTGCCTTTACTCATCGTTGGCGTGATCAAAATTGGAACTTTGGTTTTACGGCGGCATGCCCTTGCTAACGTCAAGCATTTTCTACCTACGGCCAGGCTGTACTACATACTGATGGAGGAAGTGAGGTAATATCATCTGCAAGTGAAATGTGTAATGATGTTCTGTGTGTTATAAGTGTATTGTGATGTGAGAGGTCACTTTGAAGACCATTACTATTTGAGGAATTACAGGAATATTCGGACGTCAGGTATCGGTAATCGCCGACCACTAAGCAGCTGAGCACGGTACATGTAGGACTTCGCTTAACTTGCAGTCAGCACTATATTGTTGACAGTGTAGTCCTAGACAGTCTGCAAAGTACATGCTATGAAGCAGTGTCTTTTACCATTGGGCCGTCACAAAGTACAGTCGGGATAGATAGAGTAGCCACCTGTTAGGAGCCTGCCACCCTCCTATTAACCTCTCTTCTGGGGCGACCATCAACCTACAGTTAACTATTCCAGTCTGCACATATAGACCCACTAAGCACCATATTGGGGCTTAGATAATCGGTGACAGATGGAATCCACTTTGTGGCACGTTAGTAACTGTATTACTCAGTCCTCGAGGTCAATAAATACGTTCCATTGCAAGTTTCGCCTTCCTTCATATAGCTAAAACATGAATCCATTTCTAACCTTCGGTCTGTGGCCGTCAATCCACAGTGGTGTCAAGAGTTAGCCCGATAACACAACGATAAGGTTCTAATGGAGCTGCGAGAAGTACAAAAGACGTTTTGGGTAAAGCTGTAATTCTATCAGGTTAGTTCGTCAGCTCACAGAACACATCTACTAGACTTGCAAAAACGGCACCCTGACAAATGTACAGTACGAGTACATGAGGCTGAGATTGGGGACCGTCCCGGCATTCGTCTTGACTGCTGCGGAAAACCGCTTAAAACAGTCAAGACGGCCGGTACGTGCGAGCCTATTCTCGTGGCCGGCCCTTTTATACCTCCCCGATCCAGCGTGCGGTGCCTCAGCGCTCTGAGCCACACTGGTGGGTTACAGGTAAAGTTATGTATTGTGCCTATTTAATGACTGTTTAAGATTGAAGTTAGCGATGTGTTTTAATTTTGTAACGTGTTGCAAAGAGACGGGTATTTTGGTGATTTTCAACTACCTAGCCTTGTCATAAGTGTAAAAACACATTTACTGCTGTCAATATGTTTTGCTCCTCGACGACGTGTTAGGAGGAGGAGGAGACTCAGTGCGGCACATGGATGCGTGTGTGTGTGTGTGTGTGTGTGTGTGCTCAAGTGATGTGGATCGAAGTAGTTTTACGTTGAGTATTCACAATGTTTTAGTTTAAAGTCGGTAATCTTAATAGTCATTCTTTTTCATTTTTCTTATTTAGTTTACATGAAGCCTCACAATAACGGTGTAATACTTTCAAAAGGAAGTGAAGATATTACATCACATTTAGAAATTGTAAGAGATGAATGTACTAATCTATGTTCAGTACCGTTGATGAGCTCACTATAGAAAATCTTTCACATAGTGATTCAGCCATAAGTTCAGCGTTTCTGGATACCAACCTGGTACCCAATGTGCCAGGATGGTTCTTTTAAGAGGCCAATACTGAATACTTTCGCGTTCCTTGCCCCCCCTCCCCCGTCTTTCCCGCCTCTGACCTCGACGTCGACGAGGCTTAAGGGGGAAGGAAAGGAGCAACCCGTGTTTCAAAGGTGGGGGATTTGTAAAGGAATAAAGAGCGCGGTAGTTCTCAGCCCCGACGCTAGCAAATGGCCTTCGTGTTGCCAAACCGCGATGGACTTTTCCAGAACGACAATGTGCTGTATCCCCGGACCAAAATCGTTCATGATTGATTTGACGAACATTCAGGAAAATTGAAGTTGATGATTTGGTCACCTAGATCGCCAGACATGAATCCAATTGAACATATCTGGGACACGATCGGAAGGTCGGTACGTGCACGCCCTGCATTGGCATCACATTCACAATTGTGGATGGCTGTAGAGGAAGCGTGGCTGAATATTTCTTCATGGGACTTACAGCGATTTGTTGCGTCAATGCGTCGTTGGATTGTTGCACTAAGCAGAGGAATAAAGGGTCATACAAGATATTAGGAGGTATATCATGACTTCTGGCACTTCAGTGTATATTTTTACGTAGCCAACGGAAATCTAAAATTTATGAATGTCTTTACAAGTTTTAACATTTACTTATGAATAGCACATTGTTTCTTTTCTTTTAGAATGCACAATCAACGATTCCTTTATGTGTTGCATCCAATTAAAACATATATCACTGAATATTGTCGGGGAAACAAGAAGTTTCTACCTCGCCTTACACGAAATGTAGCAGATAAACGTCTAATTTATTTTAAATCTCATATTAATGAGAATAAGAAGTCAGTATTTGGGTTTATTGTTGACATCAAACTACCCAGTGATTTCGACTCCACTTTTTTAATTGGTGGTGGTTGCTTGGTAACGCTCTGGCTTCGCATTTGGGAGAACGTTAGTTCGAATCCCCTTCTGGTCGTCCACATTTGGATTTTCCATGGTTTCCCCAAATCACTCCAGGCGCATGCCGGGATGGTTCCATTAAGAAGGAGAAGGGGGGTTATTGCTAATACCTAGCACAGTTGGGTTTACATTTTTTATGATCCTGCCGCCAATGTATCTCTTTATGTCGGTTTCTGACATCGTCATACAGACCACTTCTACATCTACATTCATACTCTGCAAATCACAAACATTGTGGGTGGCAGATGGTGCTAAGCACCAATCCTAAACCCGCCCATTCCAATCCCGAATAGTGCAAGGAAAGAAGGAATACATATAAGTAGCAGTACGGCATCTTATTTCTCTAATCTTATCCCTCCGGTCATTGCGACCTAAATAGGTTGGCGGAAGAAGTATTTCATTGCACTCGAAATTTAATTTTTTTCGCATATTCTCCAATAAATTCGAACGCAAGCTACGTTGTCTGTCTTCCAAACTATCCCAGCCCAATCTATGTATCAATTCTGTGACTCTTTCATAAGGGCTGTAACAACAAGTCACGAATCTAGCGGCTCTCCTCTGCACCCTCTCAACTGAGTCAATCAGAACCTTGTGACACGGATCCCAAACCCCACAACAGTAATCCAGATGCGGACGTACTAGTGTTTTATGCGCTATCTCCTTTGTTTGAGTATTACAATTCCTCAAAATGCGACCTATGAATCGTAATTTAGAATTTGCCTTGCCTACGACGGAAGTTATGTGCATGTCCCATTTCATGTTGCTTTGTACTATCACCCCCAGATACTTCACGGAATCAACCGTGTCAACAGGTGAATTGTTTATTTTGTACTCGTGAACAAACTGATATGGCTTTACCCCTCGTAGACGTCATTAGAGGCGAGAGTGACTGATTTGTGATAATGCTTCCGCCTATGTAATTTTAACGTGTCATACTTCTGAAGAAGACAAACATGCATTTATCGAAACTGCAGTAAAGTTTTAAAGAATAAAAACTTTTAAGCAACTGGTGGCGTTTTCGTGGCTTTATGCTAATATAAAAAAAAAAAATTACCGTTGCTGACACGCAGCTATGCTCAAGATATTAAAATTATTTAATCTGCTATTAGCATTTGATTGGTCGGAAGGCCACGTAATTTTATGGCAACGGTTTTGCTACAACGTCAAAGTGATCTTCTTGCAGCCAGTTTTTTTTTAATGTGCTTCAGCACATCAATTCGCAAAGATTCATTTCCTGATGGTTTAATGTTGCTGATTTTTTTTAGTATTGAGTCTTTTTTTTTGCATTTGGTTCATTCTCCTTCAATATTTATGCCAGCTTGGCGTAGGTAGCTTCTCGTTTGTTTGTGTCGCTGTATTCCTGGTACTTCAATTCCTATAGACAGGGCTCACTATCATACATATTTATAAACACGGATCATCACGAAACGGAACATTAGAAACAAAACAGAGAAACAAAATCGCACACATGCAGGCACTCGCAAGAAATCCTCGAAGGCCGACTGACCGCAAGACACACGCTGAGATTCTCACCCTCCCTCCCGGCCTTCGAGGAAATAAGAATTGTTTTTCGGTGAGGATTTGGCCGCACTGGGTTGCGTCCACGGCCTCAAGGAAGTGCCCACACACGTGGCGGGATCCCGCAAGGCCGTGACCATCCCGTCCAAATCCAGTGGGTTTCCCGCACGTGTGTGGCGGCCTTTAAGTAGAGCTAAACCGTTGCTTCCGTATACACAGCCCCCTCGGCTATGCCTTTAATCATTATCTTCCTTCTCCCATCAATGCTCTTCAAGTCTTTCAAACATTTTCGCTGAAAAAGAGAAATTTGAGCTCCACTGTCGACCAAGAAGCGAACTGTCGCATTTTTGCTCTGCTCACACTCCAATTCCACAAATTCATTACGATTATTGCAATCCATTTTGTACACACTCCGACTCAGTTTTCCGGATTCTGCCGTCAATTTGTCTTCTCTCCATTCGTGCGCAAATTGTAATCATATGCTCCATGACTCCAATGCCTGCAGATCCAGCACTCCATTGGCCTGAAATATTTGCAGGGGCCAGGTGGCTTTCCAAATTGCAGCTCGTACATGGCTCCGAACCCTGTGTATTTCTTTTTCCTCCTCTATGGTCTTTCATAAACTTCTTGTTAGATGTACCTTGCCCTTCATACCACTTTCTTGATTCTTCCCTTGAAATATACCGTCCGCGTTCTTGATTTCTTTGCACTTCGTTTTCTTGTATCACTGCGGTAACTCACCGCACCTTCGGCCCCCCTACATTGCCTCGCACAGTGTCCCGGGGCCATACGCAGTTGGCACCTCTGCTTCTTCCGACATCCTCCTGTCGTATGCCCCTCTCGGCCGCAATATCCACAATTTATTTTCTTTACTGGTACAGATTGTTTTTCTACTCGCCCCCCTATAAACCATCCTTTCTTTAGCAGATAATATGGCTGCTTCTTCGCCCCTTGCCATCTCCATCGCCGTAGGTAGCTGCAATCCTTCCTCCTTTGATATTAACACTGTGATAATTCGTTGGTCCAGTTAGCCTTGAATGAATACCCCCCTTCCCAGAGAGTATATTAATTTAATAGCACCGTTCAACTCGCCTCCTACCGTTGATTCGCTTGTAGCTTCTTTAAATTCATGAATCATATAATCTACCCGACTTGCCCAATCCGAAATTGACTTGCCTTTTTGCTGACTACTTGCAAACATTTTTATAGTATAATAATCTAAAGTCCTTTTGGGTCTATAGTTTTCAATTAGTATGTCTCTTCCATCTTCCCACATATTTGTGTTCTCTCGTAGAATTAATTTCTGGCGTGCTACTGCTGTGATTCACGTCTTTACAAATTTAAGTAAGATACTATGATCATCTTTTTTCACCAATTGAAACGCTGAGTCACAATTGTCAAGGAACTCCGCCAAGGTATCTTTATCTCCATTAAACGACTGAGGTATCAACATAAGCGCCTCAGTTAAGCTTATGTGTGATATACCCCCCTCATCTCCTTCAGATGGCTCATGTTTTTTCCCGCTCATTTCCTTGAAATGTATCAATTTTTCCCGCTCATCTACTTCGGCAAGCTCCGCTTGTCCCTTTGTGGTAGGCATACTTCTGCTTGTGCGCTTACTTACAGTTGCTGACTCGGTGTTTTGCCTCGGTTGCGTCGCCTATTGTGTCACGGCGGCCGCCGACCGCCGCTGTTGCTTCGTCTGCTGCTTACTGCTACACGACGACTGCCGACCTCGTTTCGTTCGCTGCTTCACTGGATACTGCATTCCTCCGATCGTCGTCCTCCTGTAGACACTGTATTTAGTGGATTACTCGGGTGGTCTTAGTGATTCTGTGCTAGACTACTTACAGAACTTGTCCCCGGTTATGAACCCACTCCCAACATAATATGCAGGATATCTTTCCGCTAATACTTCCTTTTAGCTGAGTGGCACCCCCAGATGACACCAATTTTTTACCCCTTCTTGTACTGAACCGCCCTACGAGTCACCACTAAAGGAGAGAGAGAATGTGGGAAAAGGTAGCAGGAATAACTCCAGTAGAGCCTCGTTTAAATCTGCCATTCGGGATAGCAATTTTTCACCATCAGAGGAGAGCTCTAGAAAATAAGTAGTCACAATATAGCACGTATCAGAATATTTATTAGCCTTTGTTATTAGCCCCAATGGCGCTGACAATTAATTTGCAGAGGTATTATTGTTTCCCCACACAGCCGTGTCTGGGCCAGCAACAGCGAGCTAAGGCTACCATATCTCCCAATACAGCAATGACCATCCACGAGAATCAGACAGTCGGCCCCACCTGACTTTATTGGAGTCCTGTCGTCGCTCTGGCAGCGTGTCCGGTGATCATGACAGGCCTGGGGCGACGTGTTGGCTGAGTTCCGCAGTGGCGTTAGTCCGGGGTGTTGTCTGCCCCTAGCCCAGCGAAGACGACGCCTCCATCAGCGGCACCACTCTGCAGACGACTTATCGGGTCGAGTCGGCGTCGAGCAGTCCTCTCTCTACATCTATACTCTGCAAATCACAAATACTGTGGGTAGCAGAGGGTGCTAAGCACCAATCCTAATTCAGTGCATTCCAATCCCGAACAGAACGAGGAAAGAAGGAATACATAAATGTATCAGAACGGTATGTTATTTCTCGAATCTTATCCCTCCTGTCATTGCGACCTAAATAGGTTGGCGGAAGAAACGATTTCGTTACACTTAAAAATTACAGATTTTCGCATATTCTCCAACAAATTGAAACGAAAACGACGTCATCTATCCGCCAAACAATCCCAGCCCAACCCGCGTTTATGACATCAAATACCTATTACTAAAATGTAATTCTGTTTATATAATTTTATAACAGATGGGGCTTATGCCACAGAGGTGTAAAGTGCATATATTGTAACAATATCGTTGATGTTATTGTATAATAATGTCTTTGAAATAATATATTTATAGGAATAACAGTTCAGTTGTTCGTTTGTGATCTGGTATGACACACCAGAAATAAATGCTGTATCTGTAAAATTAGAAAAAAAGGAAATGTTTTAAAGTACATGAAATACAAACAAAAAAAGAAGCGTAGATTTTTATTATAATATGGAAACAAATATTATTGCTACGCGAGATTTGGCGACTGTGACGAAACTGAACTTGATCTTCGGAAGCGTTTGGCAAGTACAAAGATTTTTTCTTCTTTTGGGAAAGGCAGTAACGTGGCCAACTTCATTCAAGAAACCAGTGCAATTTGCGAGACATTTGTCTTTACTCAAAAAGTAAATAGTTGTAAGAAAACCAAAAAGTGACTAAAATTTTGTTTTATTTTATAAGGTAATGTAAATTTGTTAAATAATGTTCACCACACAATAAGGTCTGCTGTAATAATAATACGTTTATTGAGGCATACACACTACAACTTTATATCCACATGTTTTCAGTTCAACAGCCAGACAACGACTCCTCTCACTCATGTACAATTCCAAAGATACATCAAGCACCAGAACATTCCTCACAGATATAAATGTACAATACTCAACACGCCTCCTTATATTTATATCTGTACTTCTATTATTTCACATTCAATATCTCTTTATACTTGGAGTTCTTTGAAAAATTACCATACTTCGCAATATTTACTGCTCCTGAGTTATCTTCATATACTTGGACAGGTCCTTTGATATTTACATTAAAAGTTTTTAATACATCCAAAACATACTTTAGTTCAGTAACAGCTTCTGACAAGGCAATATATTCAGCAAAAGTGGAAGATTTAACGACACTTCCTTGTTTTCTAGATTTCCAAAATATTGAATTTCCAAACAATCTAATTACATACCCCGTCGTGGACTTTCGATCTACAATATCACCTGCCCAATCTGCATCAACATAGCAATCCAAAGTTTTTACATTTTCATTTCTACAGAAATTTAATTTCAAATTTTTCGTTAAATACAAATACTTTAATACTCTTAATGCATACTTGTAATGAACTTTACAGTAACAATTCTGAAATCTACTTAAGTAATTAACACTGTAACTGATATCTGGTCTAGTTCCTGAACTGATGTACAAAAGAGCACCTATTAAGTTTCTGTATCTAATGTCTTGACATACTTCATTCACAGGTTCTAATTTTAAATTAACTTCCATTGGTGTATCATACAATTTTGAGTTTACAATTTTATACTTTGAGGCTAAGGAATTGATGTAATTTTCCTGACTCAAACTCATAACATTTTCTTCCAGATTGTAATCTATATTAATTCCTAAATAGGTTTTTACTTGACCCAAGTCTTTCATCTTGAATTTCTTCGACAACAGATTCTTGATTTTATCTAT
>CM061921.1:329316185-329331286 GCA_031002005.1 Vandiemenella viatica | reverse complement strand
AATCAGAACCTTGGACACGGATCCCAAACCCCACAACAGTAATCCAAATGCGGACGTACTAGTGTTTTATACGCTATCTCCTTTGTTTGAGTATTACAATTCCTCAAAATGCGACCTATGAATCGTAATTTAGAATTTGCCTTGCCTACGACGGAAGTTATGTGCATGTCCCATTTCATGTTGCTTTGTACTATCACCCCCAGATACTTCACGGAATCAACCGTGTCAACAGGTGAATTGTTTATTTTGTACTCGTGAACAAACTGATATGGCTTTACCCCTCGTAGACGTTCATTAGAGGCGAGAAGTGACTGATTTGTGTATAATGCTTCCGCCTATGTAATTTTAACGTGTCATACTTCTGAAGAAGACAAACATGCATTTATCGAAACTGCAGTAAAGTTTTTAAAGATATAAAAACTTTTAAGCAACTGGTGGCGTTTTCGTGGCTTTATGCTAATATAAAAAAAAAAATTACCGTTGCTGACACGCCAGCTATGCTCAAGATCTTAAAATTATTTAATCTGCTATTAGCATTTGATTGGTCGGAAGGCCACGTAATTTTATGGCAACGGTTTTGCTACAACGTCAAAGTGATCTTCTTGCAGCCAGTTTTTTTTTAATGTGCTTCAGCACATCAATTCGCAAAGATTCATTTCCTGATGGTTTAATGTTGCTGATTTTTTTTAGTATTGAGTCTTTTTTTTTTGCATTTGGTTCATTCTCCTTCAATATTTATGCCAGCTTGGCGTAGGTAGCTTCTCGTTTGTTTGTGTCGCTGTATTCCTGGTACTTCAATTCCTATAGACAGGGCTCACTATCATACATATTTATAAACACGGATCATCACGAAACGGAACATTAGAAACAAAACAGAGAAACAAAATCGCAACACATGCAGGCACTCGCAAGAAATCCTCGAAGGCCGACTGACCGCAAGACACACGCTGAGATTCTCACCCTCCCTCCCGGCCTTCGAGGAAATAAGAATTGTTTTTCGGTGAGGATTTGGCCGCACTGGGTTGCGTCCACGGCCTCAAGGAAGTGCCCACACACGTGGCGGGATCCCGCAAGGCCGTGACCATCCCGTCCAAATCCAGTGGGTTTCCCGCACGTGTGTGGCGGCCTTTAAGTAGAGCTAAACCGTTGCTTCCGTATACACAGCCCCCTCGGCTATGCCTTTAATCATTATCTTCCTTCTCCCATCAATGCTCTTCAAGTCTTTCAAACATTTTCGCTGAAAAAGAGAAATTTGAGCTCCACTGTCGACCAAGAAGCGAACTGTCGCATTTTTGCTCTGCTCACACTCCAATTCCACAAATTCATTACGATTATTGCAATCCATTTTGTACACACTCCGACTCAGTTTTCCGGATTCTGCCGTCAATTTGTCTTCTCTCCATTCGTGCGCAAATTGTAATCATGCTCCATGACTCCAATGCCTGCAGATCCAGCACTCCATTGGCCTGAAATATTTGCAGGGCCAGGATGGCTTTCCAAATTGCAGCTCGTACATGGCCTCCGAACCCTGTGTATTTCCTTTTTCCTCCTCTATGGTCTTTCATAAACTTCTTGTTAGATGTACCTTGCCCTTCATACCACTTTCTTGATTCTTCCCTTGAAATATACCGTCCGCGTTCTTGATTTCTTTGCACTTCGTTTTCTTGTATCACTGCGGTAACTCACCGCACCTTCGAGGCCCCCCTACATTGCCTCGCACAGTGTCCCGGGGCCATACGCAGTTGGCACCTCTGCTTCTTCCGACATCCTCCGTCGTATGCCCCTCTCGGCCGCAATATCCACAATTTATTTTCTTTACTGGTACAGATTCAGTTTTTCTACTCGCCCCCCCTATAAACCATCCTTTCTTTAGCAGATAATATGGCTGCTTCTTCGCCCCTTGCCATCTCCATCGCCGTAGGTAGCTGCAATCCTTCCTCCTTTGATATTAACACTGTGATAATTCGTTGGTCCAGTTAGCCTTGAATGAATACCCCCCTTCCCAGAGAGTATATTAATTTAATAGCACCGTTCAACTCGCCTCCTACCGTTGATTCGCTTGTAGCTTCTTTAAATTCATGAATCATATAATCTACCCGACTTGCCCAATCCGAAATTGACTTGCCTTTTTGCTGACTACTTGCAAACATTTTTATAGTATAATAATCTAAAGTCCTTTTGGGTCTATAGTTTTCAATTAGTATGTCTCTTCCATCTTCCCACATATTTGTGTTCTCTCGTAGAATTAATTTCTGGCGTGCTACTGCTGTGATTCACGTCTTTACAAATTTAAGTAAGATACTATGATCATCTTTTTTCACCAATTGAAAACGCTGAGTCACAATTGTCAAGGAACTCCGCCAAGGTATCTTTATCTCCATTAAACGACTGAGGTATCAACATAAGCGCCTCAGTTAAGCTTATGTGTGATATACCCCCCTCATCTCCTTCAGATGGCTCATTTTTTTTCCCGCTCATTTCCTTGAAATGTATCAATTTTTCCCGCTCATCTACTTCGGCAAGCTCCGCTTGTCCCTTTGTGGTAGGCATACTTCTGCTTGTGCGCTTACTTACAGTTGCTGACTCGGTGTTTTGCCTCGGTTGCGTCGCCTATTGTGTCACGGCGGCCGCCGACCGCCGCTGTTGCTTCGTCTGCTGCTTACTGCTACACGACGACTGCCGACCTCGTTTCGTTCGCTGCTTCACTGGATACTGCATTCCTCCGATCGTCGTCTCCTGTAGACACTGTATTTAGTGGATTACTCGGGTGGTCTTAGTGATTTCTGTGCTAGACTACTTACAGAACTTTTCCCCGGTTATGAACCCACTCCCAACATAATATGCAGGATATCTTTCCGCTAATACTTCCTTTTAGCTGAGTGGCACCCCCCAGATGATTTACCCCTTCTTGTACTGAACCGCCCTACGAGTCACCACTAAAGGAGAGAGAGAATGTGGGAAAAGGTAGCAGGAATAACTCCAGTAGAGCCTCGTTTAATCTGCCATTCGGGATAGCAATTTTTCACCATCAGAGGAGAGCTCTAAAATAAGTAGTCACAATATAGCACGTATCAGAATATTTATTAGCCTTTGTTATTAGCCCCAATGGCGCGACAATTAATTTGCAGAGGTATTATTGTTTCCCCACACAGCCGTGTCTGGGCCAGCAACAGCGAGCTAAGGCTACCATATCTCCCAATACAGCAATGACCATCCACGAGAATCAGACAGTCGGCCCCACCTGACTTTATTGGAGTCCTGTCGTCGCTCTGGCAGCGTGTCCGGTGATCATGACAGGCCTGGGGCGACGTGTTGGCTGAGTTCCGCAGTGGCGTTAGTCCGGGGTGTTGTCTGCCCCTAGCCCAGCGAAGACGACGCCTCCATCAGCGGCACCACTCTGCAGACGACTTATCGGGTCGAGTCGGCGTCGAGCAGTCCTCTCTCTACATCTATACTCTGCAAATCACAAATACTGTGGGTAGCAGAGGGTGCTAAGCACCAATCCTAATTCAGTGCATTCCAATCCCGAACAGAACGAGGAAAGAAGGAATACATAAATGTATCAGAACGGTATGTTATTTCTCGAATCTTATCCCTCCTGTCATTGCGACCTAAATAGGTTGGCGGAAGAACGATTTCGTTACACTTAAAAATTACAGATTTTCGCATATTCTCCAACAAATTGAAACGAAAACGACGTCATCTATCCGCCAAACAATCCCAGCCCAACCCGCGTTTATGACATCAAATACCTATTACTAAAATGTAATTCTGTTTATATAATTTTATAACAGATGGGGCTTATGCCACAGAGGTGTAAAGTGCATATATTGTAACAATATCGTTGATGTTATTGTATAATAATGTCTTTGAAATAATATATTTATAGGAATAACAGTTCAGTTGTTCGTTTGTGATCTGGTATGACACACCAGAAATAAATGCTGTATCTGTAAATTAGAAAAAAAGGAAATGTTTTAAAGTACATGAAATACAAACAAAAAAGAAGCGTAGATTTTTATTATAATATGGAAACAAATATTATTGCTACGCGAGATTTGGCGACTGTGACGAAACTGAACTTGATCTTCGGAAGCGTTTGGCAAGTACAAAGATTTTTCTTCTTTTGGGAAAGGCAGTAACGTGGCCAACTTCATTCAAGAAACCAGTGCAATTTGCGAGACATTTGTCTTTACTCAAAAAGTAAATAGTTGTAAGAAAACCAAAAAGTGACTAAAATTTTGTTTTATTTTATAAGGTAAATGTAAATTCTGTTAAATAATGTTCACCACACAATAAGGTCTGCTGTAATAATAATACGTTTATTGAGGCATACACACTACAACTTTATATCCACATGTTTTCAGTTCAACAGCCAGACAACGACTCCTCTCACTCATGTACAATTCCAAAGATACATCAAGCACCAGAACATTCCTCACAGATATAAATGTACAATACTCAACACGCCTCCTTATATTTATATCTGTACTTCTATTATTTCACATTCAATATCTCTTTATACTTGGAGTTCTTTGAAAAATTACCATACTTTGCAATATTTACTGCTCCTGAGTTATCTTCATATACTTGGACAGGTCCTTTGATATTTACATTAAAAGTTTTTAATACATCCAAAACATACTTTAGTTCAGTAACAGCTTCTGACAAGGGAATATATTCAGCAAAAGTGGAAGATTTAACGACACTTCCTTGTTTTCTAGATTTCCAAAATATTGAATTTCCAAACAATCTAATTACATACCCCGTCGTGGACTTTCGATCTACAATATCACCTGCCCAATCTGCATCAACATAGCAATCCAAAGTTTTTACATTTTCATTTCTACAGAAATTTAATTTCAAATTTTTCGTTAAATACAAATACTTTAATACTCTTAATGCATACTTGTAATGAACTTAACATTAACCATTCTGAAATCTACTTAAGTAATTAACACTGTAACTGATATCTGGTCTAGTTCCTGAACTGATGTACAAAAGAGCACCTATTAAGTTTCTGTATCTAATGTCTTGACATACTTTAATCACAGGTTCTAATTTTAAATTAACTTCCATTGGTGTATCATACAATTTTGAGTTTATAATTTTATACTTTGAGGCTAAGGAATTGATGTAATTTTCCTGACTCAAACTCATAACATTTTCTTCCAGATTGTAATCTATATTAATTCCTAAATAAGCTTTTACTTGACCCAAGTCTTTCATCTTGAATTTCTTCGACAACAGATTCTTGATTTTATCTATTTTCCTTTTACTGTTACAACAAATTAATAGATCATCAACAAATATTATTAAATAAATTACATCATCTCCATCGATCAAAGTATACAGACAATAATCAAATTCACATTTTGCAAAACCTAGATCACTCATAAATTCATCAAAACAATCATACCAAGTTCTAGGGCTTTCTCGTAAACCATACAATGCTTTATTCAATTTACAAACCCTATTAGTACCATCTTCATACCCTCTTGGCTGATTTATATAAACCTCTGATAAAACTTTACCATTAAGAAATGAAGTTTCAACATCCATTTGCTCTATAGCTAAACCATTTTGACAACAGTATGACAGTAAAAGTTTCAATGTCTGCATCTTAGCCACTGGTGAATATATATCGTCCACAACTTCCTTTTGTTGAAAACCCCCTACAACTAGTCTTGCTTTATAAGTGTTATCTGATTTTTTTGTATAAACCCACTTTACATCAAGAGTATTTACATTCTCTGGTTTCTTTACTAGTTTCCATGTTTTGTTTTGATACAAACAGTCAATCTCCTTGTCCATTGCTTGTTTCCAATACACTGACTCTTTACAATTAATCGCCTCCTCGAAATTATCTGGACTATGAGCACAACAAAAGTTTACATAAATGTTATTGCTACAGACATAATCATTAAATCTATCTGGCATTTTACATTTTCTACCTGACCCAGTCAATTTACATTTATCACTGTTTAAACCTCCTTTAACATCTCCTTCTTTCCTTTCCTCATCTAGATTCATTTTCATCACTAGAATCACTATCTGAATGATAACCCTTTAAGTCGATACGTTTAACATTATTCTCTACAATATCAACAAGTCTTGCAACAACAATTTTATTATTCACTAATACTCTGTATCCAACTTCATTATAACCTAATAAAATTCCCATATCAGCTTTACGATCCCATTTAGACTTTCTCAATTGTTCATGTACTCTTACAAAAACTTTACTACCATATAGCTTCAGATGTTTAACATTTGGTTTCTTTCCTAGTAAAATTTCATAGGGAGTTTTCTTTTCAATAGTATTAGCTAAACTTCGGCTTTAAGATAAACTGCTGTACAAACTACTTCAGGCCAGAACCTCCTATCTACTTTTGCTTCAGGTAGCAAACACCGTGACATATCCGTGATAGATCTATTATATCTTTCAGCCGTACCATTTAACTCATGTACATAGGGAGGGCAAACATTTAAAACAATTCCTTTTTCCTTTACAAATCGATAAACATCAGAATTTAAATATTCCTTTCCATTATCACATCTTAGTTTCTTAATAGTTTTACCTGTCAAATTTTCAATTTCATTTACATATGCAACTAGACAATCATAAACTTGACTTTTTGATTTGATAGGGTAAACACGAGCTGCTTTGCTATAATCATCTATAAAAGTTAGAAAGTATCTTTCACCATTCAAACCAAGAGTTGAGCGAGGCCCATTTAAATCAGTGTGAATAATTTCTAAGATTCCTTCTGCTTTGCTTATTTTATTTTCAAAAGGTAAATTGCGCATTTTGTTTTCAATACAAACTTTACACTTCATATATTCAGACTCTAAACTTTTAGGTAAACCAACTGCTAATTGATCTTTATACAAAGTATTTAAATAGTTAAAATTTACATGCCCTAATATGCGATGCCATCTCTCCTTTTCAGTCATAGAATTCTGTTACTGACAATATTTACATTAACATCTTCCTTAAAAATGCTACTTGTCATTTTATACAGATTACCTTCCTTCATAGCAATTGTAATTAGCCTGTTATTTCCATCAAAAACTTTTGAAACATTTCCTACAGATACAATCTTGTGCTTGTCTGTTACTTTCGCATAACTAATCAAGTTTCTACTCATGTCTTTAACATAAAATACATTTTCCATATTAATTTGAATCAATTTACCATAAACTGAAAAATAACTAACTACATTTCCTATCTTAGTTGCTTTCAAAATTTTCCCATCAGCAATCTTTACCTCTACAGGCTTTTCTAAAGTTACACACTCAGAAAAATACTCTTCATTATTTACAACATGATCTGTACAACCACTATCCAATAACCAATCAATTTTAATATTTTCTTTGTTACATGTGTTCATTTTATTTTGCACCATCAAGCTCCTAACCTCTGTTACAAAACTGCCTGTTGCACTTTCACTTTGGTGGTAACTTCACCACGCCGATACTGGCCGTTTCTTGATCCCGTTGCACTTACACTTTCACTTTGTTGGCATTCTTGACTTCGCCGATACCGGTCGTTTCTGGATCCCTTGTGCTTACTTCTGCTCCACGGTTGACCATTGTTGTGACCTCTGAAGTTTCCACTTTAAAGGTTACTTCCTCTACTGCTTCTTTGATACTCTTTGATGTGCCTCTTTCATTTTCTTCATTTCGACGACGACAATCTCTCTTGAAATGTTCTCTTCTTCCGCAGCCCCAACACAATTGTTCCTGACGACTTGTACCAGATTTTCTCATACTATGGAATGCATTTGTTTTTACAGATTCACTTTCACCTTTGTCTTTCAAGTCCATTAATCGAATTTTACTTTTAACAAATTCAACAGTATGATCTTTTTCTTTCAAAACATCGACCAAGTCACCAATGTAGCACAAACAGTCCGGCAAAGTTCTTAACATGTAGTTTAATTTTTCTTTCTCAGTCACTTTAGCCCCATCAGCTATCAATTCGTTTACTGTCCTTTCAAAATCACTAAAGAATGTTGCTGTTTCATTGTAGTCTTTTAACTTCAATTTTTCCAGTTTGTTTCTACAAATTATTTGGAGTGCAGTCGATTCCTTGGAGTACAATTCGTCGAACTTAGTCATTATTTCATATGCATTCACTTTATCACTCACAAACTCAAGTTGCTTATTCGTAATAGCACTATAGATGTAGTTTACTGCCTTCAAATTTTCTTCTTCCCAAATTTCAGCATTATCCATACTTGTTTTCTCTCTTGAAGCCAGTGTATAACATTTCTTCATCTTTAAATACATCGTTATTCTTTTCTTCCAATTTCCATAGTCCTCGCCGTCAAAGCACGGTATTACAATGTCAGCCATTATTACTTGAAATCAAACTTTCTTGAATACACGAAAGCCACAGACCTTTTTTTTCAACCATGTAACCACTCAACCACTAAACCACGCTCTGCTACCATGTTAAATAATGTTCACCGTCAGGCTGACCGAACACACATTGGTCTGATAGATGTTTCTGGCATAACACGGAGTGACCATACCTCCCATGGACTCCACCTGAATGTTCGGGGCAAGCAGAAGTTAACGCAACTGATTGCCAATAGCATCAGGAGAGGCAGGTTGGATGTGAACCCCATCCCAGTGGTAATTGGTGGTAGGACTCAGTCTTTTTTAGGCCAAATGTCAAGAGTAGGAAGTGTTATTTAAGAAATGTACATAATGGTATTACAGTAAAAAATAAAGAATGTCAGTCTAAAATAGCTTTGTTCCATCAGAACATTAGGGGTATCTCAAGCAAACTTGATGAGTTGATAATATCTATAGAAGAAACCCAAAAATCATTGAATCTTAACATAAATATCGTATGTCTGACAGAACATCATCTGAAGAATTCTGAAATAGGTCTCCTCCCTTTTATTGGATATAGATTAGTTTCTTGTTATTGCAGGTCAGAGATGAGAATGGGTGGTGCAGCAATATATGTAAGAGAAAATACTGAGACAAAATCGTTAGATGTAAGTAAATACTGTATAGAACAAGATTTTGAATGTTGTGCAATACAGTTAGAATTAGAAAACAAATATCTTATAGTGCTGACAGTTTATAGGGCTCCCACAGGAGACTTCAGTAAATTTTGTAATAAACTTGAGGCAGTTCTAATAAACTTATCACGTACTAAAAGGGAAATTATCCTCTGTGGAGACTTCAACATAAATTTTGCTGTAGAATGTAACCAGACAGATTATCTTCTAGGAATGCTTAGATCATTCAATCTCTATCAAACTGTAAATTTCCCAACTAGAACACAAAAAGATAGTAGTACCATTATTGATAACATTTTTGTAGAGCACAATAAATTAGAAACACATGGATCAATTCCAATGGAAAATGGTTTGTCAGACCATAATGCTCAAATAATTACTTTGGATGTTGTGGGAAACGAAAATAACAAAAAGAAAGGATTTGTCAGAGTTAGGCCATTAAAGAACAATTCAATAAAAACATTAAATGATGAACTTCTCAATGAGGACTGGAGCACTGTTTATAAATTAAAAGGGGTAAACAATAAATTCAATTACTTTCACCAAAGGTTTTTAGAAATTTACAAAAGGTGTCTCCCTACAAAACTAGCTTCAACTGGTCAAAAACGAGTAAACAAAAATTGGGTTACAGTTGGTATTAAAACATCTTGCAGACATAAAAGGGAATTGTATGTAAAAGTTAGGAATACTGATAATATGCTTCTCAGACAACATTACAAAACTTACTGTAGAATTTTAACCAAAGTAATAAAAGAAGCTAAACGTTTGGCCATAAACAATGAGATTAGTAGTTCAGATAATAAGATAAAAAGTATCTGGAACATTATTAAAAGAGAAACAACTGTATCATCCCTTGAACATAAACCTATATCTATAAGCATTAATGATAAGCTTGTAACTGACCCCTGTTATGTAGGAAGTGCTTTCAATAACTACTTCTTAACAGTTGCTGAAAAAATAAAAGGAAAATATATTGGGAATATGGATGCTATAGCAATACTTAAATCCTTGTCACCAAAGACAGCACCTATGTCTATATTTCCCACCAGTCAAAATGAAATTGAAAAAATTATTAAATCCCTCAAAAATAAAAAGTCATTTGGTTATGATGAGGTTTCAACCCATGTAGTAAAACAATGTAACACCAGCATTAGTAGAGTTATTAGTCATATATGTAATAGTTCTTTTGAAGAAGGTATCTTTCCTGACTCACTCAAGAAGTCAATAATCAAACCGCTTTATAAAAAGGGTGAAACCTCAAAGATTGAAAATTACAGACCGATATCACTTCTACCAGCATTTTCAAAAATCTTTGAAAAAGCAATGTACAGAAGGGTGTATGCACATCTACAAAAGAATGACCTACTCAGTAAAGTACAGTTTGGTTTTAGACAAGGCGTTTCAACAGATTCAGCAATTTTTGCTTTTGTAAACGACGTACTGGAATCAATGCATAAAAAATTAAATTCCCTAGGTATATTCTGTGATCTTGCTAAGGCTTTTGACTGTGTTGATCATGAGATTCTACTAGGTAAATTAGACCACTATGGAGTTAGTGGTAAGCCAGGACATTGGTTTAAATCGTACCTGGAAAATAGAAAGCAATGTGTATCACTGAAAGATGCTAATACAGGAGATGTTATAAACTCAGAATGGGGTATAGTTAAATGTGGTGTGCCGCAGGGTTCAATTCTTGGCCCTCTGCTGTTCTTAATCTATATAAATGATCTCCCACATATACTAGGTGATAATGAACACATGGTGCTCTTTGCAGATGATACTAGCATATCCTTGAAAGACCCATCAGCACAAAACCTCGAAAACACAGCAAATGATGTTATAAAGAAAATTAACAGGTGGTTTAATGCCAACAAACTAATACTTAATGTAGAAAAGACACAGTTACTTCAGTTTGCTACAAAAAATAAAACAAAGGTCAGCTATAATGTGATATCAGAAGGAAAAGCAATCAATGAAAGCAGTTTCACAAAATTCCTGGGTGTATATATAGATAACAAATTGAACTGGAAACAGCATATTCAACAACTTCTTAAAAAACTGAATTCTGCAACATTTTCACTGAGGGTAATATCTAGAATAGCTAATATAGAAACCAGAAAGTTAGTATATTTTGCATATTTTCATTCCCTGCTCACTTATGGCATCTCATTCTGGGGAAACTCGTCACAAGCACATTGGGTATTTAAATTGCAAAAGCGTGCTATAAGAACTATTTGTGGAGCAAGCCCACAGACGTCGTGCAGAAATCTATTTAAAAACCTGGGTATACTAACAATGCCAGCACAGTATGTATACTCTGTACTATCATTTGTAGTGGAAAATCCTGAACACTTCAATCTTAATGCTGACATACATAGCCATAATACTAGGAATAAATATAATATTCACAAGGATTACAAATCACTGTCAATTGTACAGAAAGGGTTAACATTTACTGGAGCTTCCTTATTCAATGTCTTACCAACAGAAATTAAATGTTATCTACAAAAACCCAACTACTTTAAGTCCAAACTGAAAGAGTTTCTGCTTCAGAACCCATTTTACTCTGTGAAAGAATTTTCTTCTTGGAATTTGGTAACTAAGAATGACTGATAAAATAGTAGTATGGAAGGGGAAGGTGACAAAATTATTCACAATTACTAAAATGATATATGAAGTAATTACACTGTTTACAAAATTTCACTCATATATAGGAACTAACATGGGATAGCATGCACTCAAAAACTGCTGTGAAAAATTATCATACTAACAGGTTTTACAGTAATTGACTGCTTATGAGTTGTTGGTAATATAATTGATATTGCTAATAGGTTTGTGTACTGTTCCACATAAATAGCAACTAACATAATATAATATGTAGTCACAAATTACAGTGAAACATATCATGGTAACTGGTTGGTAAGAAAATAACTGGTTATTAGATGCTGGTAACAAGTGTATACACTGTTCCACATAATAAGTATTAATTAACACGGGATTGTATTTGTAGATTACAGGAGATACTGGTTATACTAATGGGTTGTTGCTAACTTGTTGTCAATATATAATAATATTATCAATTATATAGTAATATTGACATTACTAATAAGTATATGTACTGTTCCACATCCCCGAGATTATTCTCACATGGGATCAAAGTGAACATATATATCTATCTATCTATCTATAAGGTCTGCTGTAATAATAATACGTTTATTGAGGCGCGCACACACTACAACTTTATATCCACATGTTTTCAGTTCAACAGCCAGACAACGACTCCTCTCACTCATGTACAATTCCAATGATACATCTCCAAAGATACATCAAGCACCAGAACATTCCTCACAGATATAAATGTACAATACTCAACAAATTCAAAAGTTCGTTTTTTTTATGTCAAGAATTAGCCTAAAGTTACAAATGACAAATGCACTGCACCTCTTAACTAAGCAATAAAGCTCAAAGCTTATCTTGAACGGGGTAATTTAAGTCATGTCATAGTCAGAAATTTTGTGGGTTTGATTGAAATTTTTGTCAAGTTATTTCTGTTGTGTTTTCTTCCCTTTAAAACTGTTTAATTTATTGTATGTGTTTCTTTCCTTGGTACAAGTGGTTTTGTGTACAATAAGCGGCGTTGACTTGATTTTCGTCGTTTCGAGGCCAGAAGGAATCAATTAAAAAAATATATATATTCTTAGTGGCTAGCGTTTACTTTTGGTCAGAAAGCTATTGTAAGATAATTTTTTTAATAAGTATGGAAAGTGAAAATGAATTGCCTGTTACCACAAATTCTGAGAATTGCATGTATGGGGAAAATAAAGAATGTACAGCAATAGATATCGTTGGCTCTGAAGTAATTAGTTTTTGATCCAGTGTAGAAGCGAATATATTAGAGGGTAACATACCGTCGCCAACACAGATCGAAAAAAATGATACTCAAGATAGGAGAGGTGATACTGCCCATGTTTTAAATATTCTTTTACAACAATTACAGGAAAATGAAAAAGAAGTTTGAATTATCACAGCAGAAAATAATTGAAGAAATGAATAAACGATTTGAATTGTCAGAACTGAAAACAACGGGATGATTTCAAGAAATGAATAAAAACATTGAACAATTGCAATATAATGTAGAAAATTTACGGCAGGCTTTACATCAAGAAATGGATGAAATAAAACATAGTATGGAAATCAAAACACCAAATGTATATGAACATATAAATGAGAATGAGGGAATTTTGAAGCATGGATGCACCGAAGAAGTGGAAAATAAGATAATGAACAACGTCACCAATTTAAAAGGAATTTTGGCAGTGCGATTTGTAGCAGACAAATGGACAGCAAGAATGACATGGATAAATTAAAGATATATCCTACGGAGGTTGACAAATGGGTGATAATAGTAAATGAAAAAGTCACTGCAATGACTAAAAATGAGCTGGAGAAAATTTCAAAGATAATGGAGAGTCGAAGAAGATCGATAGTGTAGTCAGAGATATGGCGCAACAGCGTTTCTCGATTATGAATGGTAACAATGCAACAGATAAAGGAAAAACGTTACAGGAAATAAAACTTACGCCTGGTGGAAGCATACATTTTGAAATATTTGTAAAAACCTACAGACATGTTTTTCCTGAAGACTGGTCGGACAAGAAAAAGATTAAATATTTGAAGAATATGTTGAAAGCAGATATTATTACATGGAGATGCGAGGTCAGTGAAAAATGTCACGATTTTGAAGAGTTCCTGAAGCTTTTTCTAGACAAGTACTGGTCTAAAAAAGGGCAAAGGAAAGTGAAGAGTGATTTTAGAAACAGTAGACTATACAGTAAACGTGACGGAAGTGTAAGATACTTTTGTGAGAGACTGCTCCGAGAATTAGAATATCTGGAAGAACCTTTTGCAAGTAATGAAAAAATTGAAGTATTGCAGCAGAAATTACCAAGAGGAATACAAGTAAAACTACTAGTGAACCAGTGGGAAAATATTGATGAATTTCTAGACGCTATAGAACGTCTCGACCAGTGGAACTCATCGCCTGGAAACAGTACGATAGAAAATCACGTTTATAGTAACCATGATGAGAAATGAAACGATTCTACAAATGATTACAGAGTACACAGCATGATGACTAGAGAAAATGGACAAAATGACAGGGGAAGGATGGCAGTATTCCGACAGCGGAGAGTAGATACAAGGAATTTTGGAACAAATATGAATCGTTATGGAGAGAGAAATTATGAGAAAAGAGATGGAGAAAATCGGCACTCAGGAAATGAGAGATCAATGTTCAAGAGAAGCGAACAAGAAATGGAAAGGAACTGGAAAAGAAGAAAGAAATATGATAATTGTTTGGGATTTTAACACCACCAAATTTTTTGTGTGGGGGAACACGAACCTCGAAATAATATGAAATTTAAATAATATGAAATAAAAATTAAATAATAAAAAAGAGACCTGCTAATAGTGACAAGTAGAAATTTATTAGTTGATGAAAGTGGGAATTTATAATGAAGCCAATGAAGATTATCAGAAGATAAGAAGAAAATTACAGTACAGCAGTTTTCACGACAAAGAAGAAGAGTCGCTGGGTGGCGACAGCGAAGGAAAGTCATTTAGTGGTAATGTTAGCATTAATGAAGGATTTAATCATGAAGATGAAGTAGTAATGTCTTTTCCACTGTAGAAAGAAAACACAATTAGCAAGAATATGAATTTTCCGGTGGTGAGCTAATTTAGGCTAGCTGGAACTAGGAAAATAAAAAAAATAAACTTCACGTGCGGCTAGAAGCTGCATACAACCAAGATTTTCGTTTAATTTTCAATGGATCCCACTGAATGTAAGAAAAAATTAAGAAAAAGAAGCTGAGGATAGAAAGAAAAGACATAACAAAGGTCATATACCAACTGAGTACAATTTGGGAGATCTTGTGTTGGTCAGAACACATAGAAGATCGTGCAATTTGAACTCTGAAATTAAAAAGTTTTTTGATATTTATCATGGGCCATTTAGGGTTGCAGGTAAACCTCACCCCAACGCATACTGGTTAGTGTATC
>CM061921.1:329290616-329315185 GCA_031002005.1 Vandiemenella viatica | reverse complement strand
CTAACACACGTGAGCTCCATTTTATAGTTTCAGATACGCTTTCAGTATATAATAATTGTCAGGGAAGTATTTCTGACCGCAGGCTACGCATATGAAATAGTACATGGATAAAAATAACTTTAACGGAATACATTGTTATGTACGTAAGAGTTTTGCTGAGTAAGGTGAATGATTAGGCTGAATGTTACGTTAAAGACTTCAGTTCCTGCGTATTGCCATCCAGAGTACGCTGTTAATTTCAGAGGCAGTACGTGTCTATCATAATAAAACATTGTCACTTAACAGTTACTTGATTATGTCTACCTTCGGTTACCATTTCCATCTGTTGTTGACATTTCTCACTAACGTTGTGAACTGTATTATAACGTAATTTCTTACCAACCAGTTTCAGTTTTTAATTTGAAGATATGCAACGAGCAGCATCCGCGGACAGTGCATTCGGGGAAATAATAACACAACTAATGTGCAGCTTTGATTCGATAGCATGGTTTTCATAATTTGAAGTAATATGACAGTTCTGTCGCTGACGAAGTAGTGTCTTCGAGTATCCTCGTAGCAGCCGACCGGGAAGGTTGTGAATCTCTATCTCACCGTGTGCGCGACCAGCTCGTACGGAAGTTTTCGAGTTCGCGAGTGTTTATATTATTTGCAATTTAGTCAGTCTGAACTGTCCAAGTGATATAATTAGGACACGTTCAAAGTATCTCGTGGTACAACTAAACGATGGCTGACCCGCCGGATACGGGACAGACTATAAAGACAGCTTTAGAAAATTGCTACACAAACATCCCTATCCCAGTCTCACAATCAGTGAACTATACCACCAGTGATATGCCACACCCTCAAGCAGTAATCTTAACAAGTGAACAACTATTTACTTGCCGGCCTCGGTAGCGTAGGGGCTAGAGTGTTAGCTCCACGTGCCGAAGGCCGCCGGTTCGAATCCGGCCGCGGGCATGGATGTTAAGTGTTGTGTGTCTGTGTGAATGTCCTGTCCGTCCTGTGGCGTCCATACATTGGAAAAAATACACATTTGAGCTGGCTGCATGGCCTCCGTTGCCGAATGCCATTAAAAAAAAAAAAAAAAAAAAAAAAAAAACTATTTACTTCCCACGCTTCAGAAGAAGAGCAGCAACGCTACCAACAACCCCAGCATTTACAACAACAACAACAACAACAACAACAACATCAGCACCAGCAACATCAACAGCAGCAACAGCATGAACAACAGCAGCAACAGCATGAACAGCAGCAGCAGCAACATCATCAACAACAGCGGCAGTTTCTGGAGATGGAAACTGGGGAGGGAGTCGTTCCGCCACAGGACCTGCACTTACCTCCAGGCGCAGCCATACAGCACATGGCTCGGAGAGACGACAATCCTACAATCGCGGGTGAGTCGAACCAGCCAGTGAAACGTAGATGTGTGCATAGACCAGAAATGGGGCAGACCAAGGTAGTCCCACATCTAACATTACAGACGGAAGAAGTAAGGATATGCTAGATACAACAAGGTCTATCGAGGTTAATCTACCTCCAGCCACGGGATTAGACCAACCCAGTCCTAACCACTAGCAATCTGATTCGATAGCTCCAACCTTCAGAAGCAAAGACAATAGATACAACCCTACAGACAGTGGTCCGTACTATATTTTCGTAGAGAGCCTGGACAGGAATATCGGCAACTTGCACCCAATGGCTATAGGTAAATTAATATTCCAGCATAATAACAACATGAAAAGGGACATTATCAACATCATCTCCATGGGGAAAAACCGTCTTAGAATTGAAACTAGCACTGCAGGTGTCGCCAATTCAATAGTACAATTAGAAATCTTCAAATTAAAAAACTTAGAAGTATACATCCCTAACTTCTTGATCCACAAACAGGGAATTATAAGGAATGTGGACACCTCCCTGAGTGAGGAAGAACTTGTACAGGAAATAGTCTCCCCTGTCCCAGTGATGCGTATTAAACGCTTCACCAAAAGGAGCCAGTCGAACCAAGATCCTGTAACACCCATACCCGTTTGTTTGGTATCCTTCCGATCTCAGAGCCTACCGACCTATGTAACGATACTCGGAACCCGATGTGCTGTGGAACCATACGTTTCCCCTGTTATCCAGTGTGCTGTTTGCTTACGGCTGGGCCACCGTCAAGGCCAATGTAAATCTCGTGAGCCACGATGCAGTAGATTTGCTGGTTCCCACTTGGCGGTCAACTGTAATAATCTCTCAACTATATGCTGCGCCCTCTGTCTGTGGACAACATCATGCCACAGACAGAAATTACCCAGTGTATCTCAAACACCGGGGAGCAAAACAAGCCATCGCGTTCAGAACAAACGCTACTTTTCCTGGCAGAGAACAACAATTTCGTGGCTACGCTCAGGTGGCCTCTACTACACCCCAGTTAAGTAGTCACACGGAATTTCCGGCTCTACCAGCACGACTACAGCACTGTCTGCCTACTTTATACTCAACACAACAGTCAATGGCACCTCTACTGCAGGCACGGCCACAACAGCCAATACTACAGATGCAACATCTAACCATAGCACCACAACAACCACCGCCCTCAGATGCGGCACACCAAGTTGCACTGGCACCTCCAGCTTCCAGTGGGGGCTCCATACAAACATTAGTAAATACCTCTAGTATGCTTGAGCGCCCATTGTCACATAGCTCTGAAAATACTGCTGCCGATCCTCCTAGATCTCTATTTACACCAACAGAGAGTATGCTCTGCTCAGCAAAACATTGAACAAAACCTCAGCAATAGGTATGCCTGGACTAAAGGCCCAAAGTCCTATAAAAACTCTCGTTTTACTAAAGAAAACCCATCTTCAAATCTAAGACAACATTTGTTTACATACAATGGGCCCATGTCTCCTATTATCATGAGTAACCATCATCTATCGACCCCAGCCAGTCCGAGGGAAACCCCTCAAACCTCCACCTTGCCCTGGGAGGGCGATCAAATCATCCACAACATACAGCACCTAGCAACTCAACAACCAAATACCTTCAATCAGCCTACTGAGATACCTTATACCAAAAACGGAACCTTGTTAGAAAAAATATTTAATCTATATATGTTCCTGATCCAAGAAGCCAAATCACCAACAGCAGATACATTTAACCCAACTATAATTTTAGGAATGCTGTCAAATATACTACAAGATGGAGGAAATTAAGTTATTACTAATGGAACGCTCGTTCAATCAGAGCAAATAGGGAACAATTTCAGCGAGAATTATGGGTTAATAACATTGCTATCGCTACCATTGCAGAAACCTGGCTAAAACCGGGCACACCCCTCTCATTTAAAGGATATCATATAGTGCGCAAAGATAGGGATGATGGTAAAGGAGGAGTCGCCATACTAATACAAACAGACATCCCTTTTGCAGTAACTCACATTGATTACACGCGCATTGAATCCTTTGAAGTTGTTGCAGCCAGAGTACGGATTCAGAACCTGAACCTATCTATTGTCTCTGTGTATGTTCCCCCTAAAACAAAAATCAATATTGGCGAGTGGCGGCATCTTCTACAACAAACTGAGGAACCCTATTTAATATGTGGCGACTTCAATGCCCATCACACGTCATGGGGTTGCGAACGAACTGATACATTCGGGGACGCCTTAGTTGAAATCATAGACGAATTCAACCTTTTCGTACTTAATGACGGCGCTCCAACTTTAGTGCCTAAGCCTGGCCGACGAGCATCTGCAATTGACTTAACACTTTGCTCCCCCTCTCTCGCAGCTGAATTTCTATGGAAAACTGTTCAACAGCCCTGGGGATCAGACCACTTCCCCATTATCTTAACGACAAAAAAGTCAAACGTGGGGACAGAAACGGCAACCAGCCACAAAATGGAACATTCGTAAGGCGAACTGGATCTTGTATTCTCAGTCAATCGAATCTAACATTGCACGAGTCCACGGCAACAAATCAATCATACAGCAATATCAGACATTCATCTCTATTATAAATGAAGCAGCAGAAATATCGATTCCCAGGCGGAAACAATTGCCAAATGCAAATAGAACCCCGATACCTTGGTGGAACGCGGAATGCTCACGAATAGTAGCCAAACGGAAACTAGCCTTCTCAACATACAAACAGAATTCTACTTGGGAAAACTACTTAAATTATAAGAAAATAGATGCCGAAACCAAAAGATTGCTGAAGGTAAGGAAAAAAGATCGCTGGAGGGAATTTTGCAATAATCTAAACAGGAATACGCCATTGACTACAGTCTGGAATATGATCAATAGATTTAGAAAGAAACCGGTGGGCATGAAATTGTCAACTAGTTGGCTGGAAGATTTTTCAAACAAGGTGGCCCCTCCATCAGTCCCATGTGGACCTTTAGGACCACCAAACCAGATCAAGGAACAGGGACAGAATCGCCAAACTATGTTAGAAGAGGCCTTCCAATTGAGAGAACTGGAAATGGTTCTCAACTCAGCAGCAAACACGGCACCAGGAATAGATGATATTCACTATTCTATGCTCCGCCACCTACCTCATTCCGCTAAGATCGTACTTCTACAACTGTTCACGGACATCTGGACAAAAAGTGAGTTTCCAGAGGACTGGACTACGCATATTATCATACCAGTGCTGAAAGTAGGTAAAGACAGTAACAACGCAAGTTCTTATCGGCCAATAACGCTTTCTTCATGCGTAGCAAAAACCTTCGAGCGTATCATAAAGCTGAGATTGGAATGGTGGCTTGAACACCACAACCTCCTACCTAACTCTCAGTATGGATTTAGGAAGGGAAGGAGTACCAACGACAATCTAGGTATTCTCACATTAGATATAGAACAGAACTATGCAAATAAAGGATACTTGTCGGCTCTATTTCTAGACATAGCCAGTGCCTATGACAATGTCATCATTACTATACTAGTCGAAAAACTTAGAGCATTACACCTCCCAGAGGTATATCTGCGTGGAATATACAACCTGTTCCACTGCCGGACCGTCTATATCCGCCAGCAGGACAACCACCTATATGGGCCGCGCGTGGTATCCCAGGGAATACCGCAAGGGGCTATACTCAGCCCAATTCTGTTTACTATCTACATATCGGACCTGGAGATCATATTCAGCCCCACAATAAAGGTGTTGATATTCGCAGACGATGTATGCATCTACACATCATCTCCATCACAAGGGTTAAATTTTTGGAGACTGAACGACGCTGCTATGAAACTAAACGAATGGACTCATCGTAAGGGCCTAACGATCTCACCATCGAAATCGTCAGTTGTGGTTTTCTCACGGAAACAGAACATTTATCGAGGGACGCAGATACACCTGGGCCCTTATACCTTTCCTATTAGAACAGAGATCAGACACCTGGGACTTCCAACTGGATAGTAAATTGACATGGAAGGGGCACATTGACTACATATCAGCTAAAATAGAAGCGCTACTTAAATACAATGCGATCTGTAACTCGTGTATGGTGGGGAGCTGACCCTGCTATCTTGCTTACCTTGTATAGAACACTAATCCGCCCCATCCTGGATTACGGTAGCTCAGTGCTATGGGAATGCCCCAAGGTACATCCTCCGCAAATTGGACACAGTGCAGTACCGGGCCATCAGATTGCATCGGAGCGATGAATCTACACCAACAAACGCCCTATTAGTCGAGGCGAAAGAAATGCCCCTGGAATTACGTCGACGATTACTGTCTAGCGTGTTTCTAACCAGGCGTGCTAGCATTACTAATCACCCGGTGATCCAGAAGGCTTGCGAATACACAGCAACGAATAACAGGAGAGATACTGCTCTCGGCCCCAGAACTCCCTTGCTGGCTCTCAGCTACATCCAAATAAAACACGTGATTCCGTTAGTAATCCAAGATACGATGCTACCTCTCTTCTCATACCAGTACGATATCCTTAGATACAAGCCCAATATATTTTACCTACCAAACTGGATTACAAGGAGTAACAAGGCAAGCAGCAAGATAGAGAGTTTTCTGGCCTTAACGTGGCCGGAACACGTATAAATCTATACTGACGGCTCGAAAACAACAAATGGGGTTGGCTATGCTTTCTTCTGCCCACTCACCCAAGAGTCTCAGAAAGTTCGCCTGTCCACGAGAGACCACAGTATATACCGCAGAAGCCATGGCAATTAGAGAGGCCATGAAATATGGCTTGGAACGCTTCAATAGAATACTGATATTGTCAGACGCGAAAAGCGTTGCTCAGAAGTTGGAAAATATGAAAAGAATCAACGGAATGAACAAGATCCTATTCGACATACTAAATTTTATGTACTCAGCTACCGCTGAGGGAAAGGAAGTGCACTTACTTTGGATCAAGGGACACGCGGCGATACAGCATAACGAAAAGGTAGATCAATTTGCCAAGGAAAGTACTACGGACGGAGAGCAACAATATACCCGGCTGCCGCACGCCGACTTTATAACAATCATTAGGAAAGAGGTTTCCACAAATGGTCAGAATTATGGACGTCATCACAAACAATCAAAGGAAAGTATTATTCATCAATCCAACCCCATATACCTTCTAAACCATGGTTTGAAGACTCTAAATTGGGCAAAAGATTCAAAACATCCATAATACGCATGCGACTTAGACATGGTTGCTACCCAAAACACCTTCATAAAATCGGCGTCATACAGTCACCTTTTTGCCAGGCAGATCAAGAAGAAACAGCAGATCTCATTCATATCATACAAGCTTGCACCCTCTATCGGACCCTACAAAACAAATTATACAACAGCCTGGTCAAGCTCAAAATCCCACTTCCAACATCGGTAGATATCCTGTTGAGAGAGGGAAAACTCGATGTGTACGGAGCGATAGCTCGTTATTTAAGAGAGGCAGATATCTCCCTTTAAAGCAAAGCATTTATAAAAATAATAGATTTTTATTGAAGTGTATGTGTGTATGTGTATCTATATGTATGTGTGTATGTATATGTATGGGTATATGTGTGTATACAGGGTGGTCAGAAATTCACTCATCGGCGGGTAAGGGCAGTGTTCGGGACGTTGCACTAACGAAATAAATACAAAAAAAAATCTAGTAAAAGTCGTACCGTTTTTGAGTTATACGCAGCTAAAGTTGGCCAATAAGAGCGCTGCGCGGGCGAATTCAAACAGCCTTCCACAGGCGCTGTTGCCAAGTGTACTCGAGGCTTGCGACCGCCAAAGTAAACGAAAAGAAAAACTCTTCGGAAGTGGGGATCGAACCCGCAACCTTCACATTGAAAGTTTGGCGTCTTACTGACTACGCTGCCAAGGCACTAGAATTTCCTTGTTTTTAGAAGCCACTAGGGCGGACTGTTTGTTCGTAATCGGAATTGATCGGTAATCCGCGGTGGTGGGGCTAGAGTATTCTTTTTTTTATGGGAATTGTTTTTTAATTAGTTGATCTGTTTTGTGCAAAAATCGTTTAGTTACTGGCACAAAAAAAATCTGCAAACTTAATTTATTCGTTGCAAAGAAGCTTCTTTTATTCCATGTAATCGTATTTCACTAGATTTCGATCACAACATTTTTATTGATTAACGTGAATACCCTTGCTACTATTTTGCAACGAAAAAACAATAAACTTTTATTCTATCGTTTGTAACGTAACTTTCTCTGCTGCAAAAAGTCTGTTCTTATTCAAACAAGTTGTACATTTTGGTAACGTGCATCAACTCGCTAACGCGCGGCAAGCCGCAAAAGGTAAACAAGCTGTTACTCATTGAAAGCCCTTTTGTCACTGATACAAAACAAAATTACTGTACAGTAGTTTCATTTCCAACTTGACGTTATCAGTCGCAACATAGAAAGCCAACAGGGATTTACTTACAATAAGCGTCAACCCGCAACAGTAACCGTAGTAATAATGTATCCCAATAAACAACAATAACAAAAAAATACGGGTCCTTACATTTTACAGCAACTGCTCAAAATGTCCTCCCTCAACTGCAATACCGGCACGACAACGCTGAGTTACTGAATTTGCGAGTCTTCCAAAATTTTAACTTTCTCTAATTTCATCAAAAGCTAGAATTATCCTAGCCAAAAGTTCTTCCTCAGTTTCTACTTCAGTCTCATAAACAATGGCCTTGATAGCTCCCCAGAGATAAAAATCCAATGGGTTGTTGTCTGGTGACCGAGCTGGCCAGTGAATTGGGCCTCCTCGACCAATCCAACTATTAGGATACAATGAATCTAAGTGTTGACGTACCGGTACTGCAAAATGCGGCGGCGCGCCGTCATGTTGAAACCACATGTCATTACGAATTGCCAAAGGAACGTCTTCTAAGTACAACAGAAGGACGTTTTCATGAAATGCTAAATAAGAAGCGCCATTTAAACGTTGCGGAAGTAGAACACGGCCTAGTATAAACTCGCCAAAAATACCCGCCCAAATGTTAACACTAAATTTGTGTTGGTATGACTTGACAAAAATTGCATGCGGATTTTCGACATCCCAGATGTGACTGTTTTGGCTATTAAAACACTTCTCCCTGGTATAACACGCCTCATCCGTCCACAGCACCTTCCTTTCAAAGTTTGGATAATCGTTACATTGCTGCAGGTACCACTGTGAAAACTGAACTCGAAGTGGAAAATCGTCTTCCTCCAAAACTTGAACCTTTTGAAAGTGAAAGGGATGTTACCCTTCGTCGTGAAGGACGTGCAAAACAGTGGCATGTGAGGCCTGGTAATTAAAAAACAACAAAAATGACCCTATTGAAAGGCTGCATTTAAACGGAGAATTTGAGGGATCACTTAGACTGGACGTATCTGCAATGCGTTGGCAATGACCCTAGAGCTTGTCCTCGGATTATCAGCAATTATTTCCAGGACATTGTCTTCAAATCCTACACTCCGCCTGAACCGATTTCGTCCGGCGTCGGGCCTGTGGACAACAGTACTTCCCGTCTCCCTCAACCTTCTGTCACCCACACAAAAGTGTTGGCCGATGGAATCACACAGTTAGGAAATCGAGTCGTGTAAATCTTAACTGCTTCGGCCCTGTTTTGTCCAGCAGCGCCATACGCCAAATGCATATCGGCATACTCTCCAAAGAAAATTGATGACGTTGCATGATGACAGTGTCTTTATCAGTAAGTTGCGTTCGACTGCGAGACTTCTTCTGGCATGGTCCTTTAGCCCCACCACCGACTTCCCGCCCTAGTGGCTTCTAAAAACAAGGAAATTCTAGTGCCTTGGCAGCGTAGTTGGTAAGATGGCAAACTCTCTCTCTGAAGGTTGCGGGTTCGATCCCCACTTCCGAAGAAAATTTTTCTTTTCGTTTTCTGTGGCGGTCGCATGCCTCCAATACGCTTGGCAACACCGCCGGTGGAAGGCTGTTTGAATTCGCCCGCGCAGCGCTCTTATTGGCCAACTTTAGCTGCGAATAACTCAAAAACGGTACGACTTTTACTAGATTTTTTTTGTATTTATTTCGTTAGTGCAACGTTCCGAACACTGCCCTTACCCGCCGATGAGTGAATTTCTGACCACCCTGTATATGTACGTATGTATGTGTGTATGTGTATATATATATATATATATATATATATATATTATTATTATTATTTCAACTTACTTATAATTGTACTAAATGTAACCATGGATACTGTACATTAGCTGTTAAGAAATTATCATAAAAGCCAAGTGTTATTATATTAAATGTTATTGTGCACACCAAGTACAACTCATACTTCAACCAGAATGTTATTCTATAGGATTTACAAATTATATTGGGTAAGAAAAGTTATGGAATTGTAATTGTCATCTCATTGTACTAATATTGTATTACTGATTAACTTTATAAGCCATGTGAAATAAGGCTCGATTACATTCATTTAAAAGTTCAAACAGCAAATGTAAACACTAATGTAATTATTAAAGCTGGCCGTATGGTCGATAGACCGAATGCCATGATTAATAAAAAAAAAAAAAAAAAAAAGAGTAGTGTCTTCATGGCACTCCACACCGGCCCGTTCTGACTGTTGAAGGTCACTGTCCAGTTGGATCAATCGCAAGTTCTGTGTTTCTTTAATTCACAAATACTAGAAACCTTGGACGCGTTCTCAATAGAATATGCACGTCAAGTGCGAGCTGAAACAACATCGAGACAAATGCGCAATTTTCAACAACACGCATAGACAGCAAATATGAAGGAAAAAACAGTTGTGTTCAGTACAGAAGACCACTTAGATTTCGCGACAATTCAGAACTTGCAAAAAGTCTCAACTTTGCCCCGGTTCCGATTAAGTTGCAAAAAATGGATATCTTGGCTCCTGCGCAAAGTTACAGTGTTGATTTAAACGTAGAGCAAGCAGACGATATCCGGCGTGAAATACCTCGAATACTTTGTCATGCAAAACTGCCTAGAGAAACGAGATTAGCCCTGAAGGTATTATGCAACAACTTAGTGGTTCTGCCAGCAAATAAAGACAACGCAACGGTAGTAACGAACTCCAAAGATTATCACAACAAAGTTGCGAGCCTTCTAGGAAAAGAAACATTCGCTCTCCGGGACCAAAACTCACTTCGCAGGATAGAGACTGTAGTCGCATTTTGAGTAAATAACAGAACGTCAAACCAACGCTCGAGAGAAACAACGTCTCGATTCCACGGGTTACCGAAGTTCCACAAGCCGGAAGTGCCACTCTGGCCGATTGTAAGTGCGATCAACTATCCCCGACAAACTAGCCCGACACATTGCCGACCAACTAAAACCACTAACAAAAGACGTTTCATCGATACGAAACTGCACGCTCATCACAGACACCGAGCGATGCCAGGAAAAGGTTTACTGGTCATTGGCAGCTCCAACGTTCGACATCTGGAGAAACCGCTACGGGAACTAGCCACGAAGAATGGTGCAGGCCCTCATACTAACGCTCATTCTGTTTGTCTTCCAGGAGCAACCGTACCACGTGTCATTGAGGCCATTCCAAAAGCGATTAGAGAATCGAATTGCCGTCAGTTAAGAGAAGCTGCGCACTTCGGTACTAATGACTCGTGTCGTGTTTCTGTTCCAGATATTGTTAAATCCATGGACAAGTTGGGCCAGAACGCCAGAAGGCGTATAAAGTCGCGCGGGAAAATTCGGTTTCATTGCAGTTCTTAATCTGTAGTGTCGTGCCGAGCATCGTTTGTGAGGAGGCCGTATGGTGGTAGATCTTTAATTTGAATTATAATTTGCAGGAGCTGTGTAGCAGAAACAACTGGGGCTTCGTCGACCTTCGACCGATGATAGCTGCCAGCTGGGAAGCATTTGAGAGGTCGGGCGTCCACTACAAACCGAGAATGGCGACCAAGGTGGCTGCAAAAATATGGAACCGTCTTGATATGAATTATTTTTTAGGAACACCGTGGGGCCCGAGGATCCTTCAGTTCATCGAAGAGGATATGCCGATAACCTACACGCTGGTCCTGATAGTGATGGCGCGAATAATTTTAATATTACAGCTCCAAATACTTCAACCGTTTCCCTTTTTTTTTTTAACAGTTTAACGTCCCTTTTTAACAACGTGGTCTTTAGAGACGGGAAAGGATGGGGGCAAGGAATGGGAAGGAATTCGGCCATGGCCTTTTGAAGGAAGCATCCCGGCATTCACCTGGAGTGATTTGGGGAAACCATGGAAAACCCAAATCTGGATGCCCGGACGGGGATTCGAACCGCCGTCCTCCCGAATGCGAGGCCAGAACGCTATCCGTTACACCACCACGCTCGGTACCGTTTCCCGTCAGAATGCGAATATGAATAATGCGAATTTAGACCCACAAATAACAATATCAGCTAAGGATAATGGTCCAAAATTGTGGGAGTATTAGAGGGAAATTAGCAGATTTTCACACCGCAGTTGCGACTAGTGATGTCGATATGATACTAGGAACCGAGAGCTGGTTGACGCCAGTGGTTGAATCTAGCGAATTATTTGGCCCTCATTTCAATGTTTTTCGGAAGGACAGAACTGTCTCAATGGGCGGGGGTGTGGTCGTGGCCGTAAACAAAACCGTTAATTGCTTTGTTGTAACTGAAACGGAAAATTTTTGCGAGTTAATATGGGTCAAGATAAAAATTTAAAGTTCATAATCGGATCATTTTATTGACCTCCGGATTCGGATTTGGCTAACGCGGAATACTTCAGAGAGTCGCTTAATAATATTTACAAGAAATTTCAAGGACATATATTGATCGTGCCTGGTGACTTTAATCTACCGTCGGTTAAGGGGGACACATACACGTTCAGGTTGGGTGGAAGAGATAGGTTAATAACCGAAACGTTCCTAGAATCATTTGCAGAAAGATCTTTTGAACAGATGGTCGAAGAGCCAACGCGGTGCGACAAAGATTCCTCGTCCATTCTGGATCTTTTTCTTATTAGCAATCCTGATATTGTAGATACTGTTTGTACAGAAGACGGTATAAGTGACACAAGGCGGAGTGGTAACTTTAAAATCTAGTCTGAATTTGAAGCATGACAAAGACAAACTCGTATATTGCTTCGATAAGGCAAACGATACGGGTATGGTTGATCACTTCGCGAAAAATTTTGAAACATTCATGCTAAATACAAATTTTGAGGAACTTTGGTTTAATTTAAAAGAACTAATATGGACCGGTTTAAATCAATTTGTTCCTAAGAAATGTATTAAGGTTAGTAAGAACTTCCCTTGGTTCAATACGGAAGTGAAACGTTTGCTCAGGAGGCGTTTACATGCCACGGTGAAGAAATCTGGGGATTCATCTAATCGCGCTAAATTAGTCCAGTTGCGAGCGAAAGTGCTTAGGGCAATGCGCGATGCGTTTAAAGAATTCGAAGCCTGAAATTTATCCGAAGATCTGATTAGTAATCCAAAAAGTTCTGGTCGTATATCAAAGTAATAACAGGCTCTCGTAAGGTTATGCCGTCGCTGATTAAGGAAAATGGTGAATTATCAGAAACAAGCGTAGAGAAAGCAGAAATTTTGAATAATATATTTTAAAATGCTTTCACGATAGAAAACTCAGAGGAGATTCCGATATTTAACAATCTTACTGACAAATTTATGAAGGATCTCGTCCTTGACTTCCAGGAAATAACTAAACTGCTTATGAATGTAAAAACCAATAAGGCTCCCGGACCAGACGGTATTCCTACAAGATTCTACTCTAGGTACGCAAAGGAAATTGCGCCGTATTTGATGAAATTATATACCGTGTCCTTGGATCAAGGAAAAATACCAGCCGAATGGAAGACCGCTATCGGAAGTCCAGTGTTTAAAAATGTGAATATTAATGATCCTCAAAATTACAGGCCGATCTCGTTAACATCAATATTTTGCAGGATTTTAGAACATATCATCTATTCAAATGTCATGCGGTTCTTGGATGAAGGTGAGCTTTTAAACCCAAATCAACATGGATTCAGAAAATTCAGATGCTGCGAAACACAACTTGCACTTCTAATTCACGACTTGTGCCGTATTATAGATTAGCAATCCCAGGTTGATTTAGTTCTGTTAGATTTTAAAAAAGCTTTCGACACTGTGCCCCACTCTAGGTTACTTAGGAAACTTCGTGGTTACGGCATATCTAGACAAATATGCGACTGGGTTGCAGACTTTCTGAAGGGCGGAACACAGTGTGTAGTTCTAGACGGTGAGCGTTCATCACTTACCGAGGTGAGGTCCGGGGTACCCCAGGGAAGCGTGATAGGTCCTCTGTTGTTTCTCATATACTTTAATGATTTGTGAGACATAATAAGGGGGATGAAAAGATTATTTTCCGATGATGCTATTATTTATCGTGAAATGAAAACCCAGGACGGCTGCGCTTTGTTAAAAGACGATATTATAAAAATAATTGCGTGGTGTAAAGATTGGCAGTTGGAGTTAAACGCTTAAAAGTTCCAAGTCATGCGTGTAAGTAAAAAGGTGACACCATCTAGCTCTGGATATACAATTAATGGTACTGTCCTTAGAACGGTAGATTCTGCTAAATAGCTAGGGGTAACAATTCGTAATAATTTGTCGTGGATCGAGAATGTAATTGGGAAAGCAAATCATATTCTCCGATTTCTAGGTCGTAATTTAAATCAATGCATTCCGGAAGTTAAACCGATTGTATAAAAGTCACTGGTGCGTCCTCTCTTAGAATATTGTTATTCTGTATGAGGTCCCCATCGAAAGGAGTTAATGGAGGCATTAGAGAAGGTCCAAAGAAGAGCCGCCAGATTTGTGATAGGTATATATAGTTGAAAGGAAAGCGTAAGTGCGATGTTGAAGGAGTTAGATTGGGAAGACCTGGAACACCGAAGGCGTGGCTCTCAACAGAAGCTAATTGAAAAATTCACGGCTGACGTATTTCGGAATGACAGCAAGCAAATATTGCTACCAGCATCATTCATATCTTGGAATGACCGTGAAAATAAGATAAGAGAAATCAGGGCAAGAACCGATTCATTTTTGTACTCATTTTTCCCTCGAGCGATTAGGGAATGGAATAGAAAGGATTTACGGGGCGAGTAAACTTCAAATCCGGCAGGAGCAGCTTTTGATAAAGCACTCCGGCCATCCTGATCTGGGTTTTCAATGGTTTTCTCGGATCACTCCAGGCGAATGCTGGGATGGTTCCTCACATTACCCCATGGGCACCTCCTGCCATATCCTGTATATCCCTTCCAAACTATTACCCTTTCGGATAGGTGCAATGCACCCTCCGCCACACACTTTTAGTGAAACGCGGAGTAATAATAATAATAATAATAATCACAGAAATCTATCTTCGGGAAAGTGACGTAATAGTTAGCTTCGATTTGAAATCGATCGAAACAAGAATGCCAGTTGATGAGGTAATTGCGGTGGTACTAAACTTTCGGCTCATGACTTATCGGTGGACTGGGCAGATCTAGCCGAGTTCTGCCTCAAGTCATTCTTCTTTCAGAACGGCGGGAAGCTGTGCGCTCACGTAGAAGGAGCAACTACGGGCTCATCACTCTCCTCCATAGCCACGAAAATCTTCATGGAGGCATTAGAAACAGAGCACTGTTTGGCTGAAACCAATCTTCAGGCTCCGGTTTTTCGCCCCATCGGCGGAATACCCTAGAAGAGTTCCTTGAGCAGTTAAACAATCCTCATCCTGAGATGAAATTTACATTGCAAATTAAGGAACAAGGTTTGTCAGCGTTCCTAAATGTTTTAGAAAGGAACAAGGACAGTGGTAGCTTGGAGAATTCAGCATATCGAAAATGAACGCACCTAAGCAGTTATCTGCATTCTGCATCGCTCCACCATCCCGGCACAAAGAGAGAGGCGCATTAGAGCTGTGAGGGTACGTGATCGGGAAGTTTTTCCACGGAACTGGAGATGCTAGTGCACACGATGAGTGCTAACGGATACATCAACTCTGAAATCAGTCGGTCTCTGAACAAAGCCACGTCCAAGGGAGCTACCAATAAAAACAAGACAGCTCCCAACTAAACCAAACCTAGCTGTCGTACCCTACATCAGAGGCGTCATGGATTGTATTGGGAAGCTGTTGCTTAAACCAGTTACAAAGCCCGTAGAAAGATCAGCACCTCGTTGGTGAAAGTAAAAGACAGACAACCTTCAAACTCCAGGGGATTTGAGATTCCTTCCAAGGGTTTACAATACTTGCCGCACAGTAGAGGCAGGTTGCGAGACAATATCCACCACTAAAAGTCAAACAACACGGAATAATCGGCCATGATCGGCATTTATTTACGACTGTCATGCCATCGACTTTGAAACCACCAGACTTCTTTTGAAAGAACATCAGTAGGGGCCAAGGAGGATAAAAGAGGCACTAGATATTGTTGAACACCCTAGTAATATCAACGAAGGCAGCAAACTAAACCTACATGATGCATAGCTTTCCTTGCTGCGGAGAAAACGACTGATTCTAGGATCCCCTTCGAACGACCAAATCATGTCGTTGCGCTTTCCTCATTGGCCAGACCGTTCAAACCTTTCATAAGGCTGTGCTTAGTAGAGTGTGAAAAGCACAGCAATGTGCAGTTTTACTCTAGAAGAAGGCCGCTGAAGTTAGGCCGAAACGTCGGTATTGAATACAGTCGCCGAATGCAGTAGCGTATTTTGTGGTTATATTTTATCTGTAGTGGTGTGGGGATTTGATTAGTGTAATCTCTGAGTGTTTATATTTTGTAGACAGTGCTCGTTAGTAGCGTTTGAACAGTCGCCGAGTGCAGTAGCGTATTTTGTTGTTATATTTTATCTATAGTGGAGTGGGGATTTGCTCTAAATTGTAAAAAGTGCAAGACAATGAGCATAACTAACAAAAAGAATCCAATTGTTCAGAAATACGAGTTAAACAATACAGTTATTGATATGGTCGATTCTATGAAATATTTGGGAGTAATAGTACAAAGGAACATGAAATGGGACATACACATTAATTCGTTAGTACGTAGAGCAAATTCTAGGCTACGATTCATAGGTCGAATCATGAAAAATTGTAATGAACAAACAAAGGAGATAGCGTACAAATCTCTTGTGCGTCCACATTTGGATTATTGTTGTGCCATTTGGGACCCGTTTCCTAAGGGGTTGATCGAAAGTATTGAGAAAGTACAGAGAACAGCCGCTCGATTCGTGACCGCTTGCTACAGTCCTTATGGAAGCGTCACACAACTGATAAGTAGACTGGGCTGGGAGTCTCTGGTAGATAGACGACACGCGTTTCGTTTAAACTTATTGGTAAACATGCGTACTCCCACTTTCACTTTCGAGTGTAGTGAAATACTTCTTCCACCAACCTATTTGAGTCGGAAGGACAGGAAAGATAAAATTAGAGAAATAAGGTGCCAGACTGAATCTTATATCAATTCTTTTTTCCCTCCTACCATTAGGGTTTGGAATGCACAGCAAAGAGATTAGGCTCAGAACCCTCTGCCACCCACAATTTTGTGAATTGCAGAGTATATATGTAGATGAATAGTAGGATGCAACACCATTCCTGGAGCATGAAAACGATAAAATATCAATTTCTTTTGGAGTTTGAACTGTCCTGTTATCTTTAAATAGCTTAAATAATCTCAGCAAGATTCGAACCGGGGGCATCCTAAGGAGTGATATAGCAACTCTATACGTATGTATTCGGGGTACTATAAACTGCTCCCATTACATCCTGTGCCACGAATTCAATATACAGTATTCTGTAACAATTTGACCGTGTATTCGAGTGAACGCTTGAGTAAACTCCCGGGTCCGACCAGAAAGACACATTAAATTTCTAAACAATCATCAGAATCATTCGGTAGGTGTTCCAGTAATAGGCAGGTATGTACTTTTTTTTTACTTATGACTTTACGCCTCGTCGACGTCGAGGTCATTAGAGGCGGGGTGGGATTGGGTACAAGGAACTGGAAGGAATTCGGCGTGGTCCTCCAGGTTGGGGGTTTTGCAGTGGGCCAGCTCCCCACTCATTTAAAAAACACGAAATGCTAAAAAACCGAACAATATGCCTCGGAAAAATTGGATCACTGGACGACGGAACGGCGATGGAAAAAGGAAAATGGCTTTTGGATGCTGGAATGTACAAGGTATTTCTACGAAAGTGAACATATTGCCCGCAGAGCTTGACGCATTCAAGATGGATGTTACTGTATTATCTGAAACTAAGAGAAAAGCTAGAGGAGAGGAAGAACTTGGTAACTATGTACGTATTTGGAGTGGAGTACCCAAAGATGCAAGGGCTAAAGCAGGAGTTTCCATCATGATACAGAAAAAATGGAAAAAAAGGATCACAAATTGGGAATTTATCAGTGAACGAATTATGGTAGTTAAAATGACACTGTTTGCCAGGGAGATTGTGATTATTGGGGTGTATGCCCCCACAAATGATGCAATAGACCGTGAGTAAGATAAATTCTGGACTACTCTTCGAGAAACCATAGAAAAAATCCCAGGAAGGAAAGAATTGATTTTTATGGGGGGTTATAAATGGAAAAGTAGGAACCAGAGAATCTTTCAAGATAGTGGGAAAACACGGAGAAGCAGAATGTAATGATAATTGAATTATGTGAACAATTTGATTTAAAAATTACAATTACATTTTTTAAACACAAAGATATTCACAAACATACCTGGCAACAGAATACTAGAGAACTTCGATCTATAATAGATTACATTATCATGAGACAAACAAGCACCTGTAAGGCAAGTGATGTACGATCATACAGAGAAGCCCAGTGTAGATCTGACCACTATCTGGTAAAAATGAAATGTTTCTGGCCATGGAAAATCCTAGGGAGTAACAACATTGCAACAGTAAGGAATCACATCGAGAAGGATCAAAATAAATGCTATAACATCAATAGCTTACAAGATGAAAGTATAAGAAATTTATTTGTTACTAGAATGGGAAATATATTAGATGAATCATTTGATGGAAGCACTGAATAAATATACGAGTACATAAAATTTAACATGAAAAATATAGCAGCAGAAGTGTTGGGAATAAAGGAAAAGAAACGCAAACCTGAAGCAGAGTGGTGGTCAGAAGAAATAGAGCAAGCAGTAAAAGAAAAGAGGAATGCTTTCAATCGTTGTCTGAGTAATAAGTCAGAAGAAACAAGGACTATTTATAAGGACAAAAGGAATGAAGCGCTAAGGAAAATGATAGCAAGAAATGAAATATGGGAAAGGACATGTGCAAACGTTAATTGTAAATTGGGATTTGGGAAATCACAAGAAGCCTGGTCTGTATTAAAAGGACTTCGACAAGGAACTAAAAGCAAAAGTAATCTGCAGCTGATAAAACCAAGGGAATGGGAAGAATATTTTCAGACATTACTGAACGAGGACAGAGAAGAATACTTAGAAGGAGGATTACGAGAAGACAATGAGCAGGAAGGTGATGACATTCAAATTTCAGAAGACGAACTGCTTAAGGCATTAAGAACAGGAAAAAATGGCAAATCTCCTGAGCCAGGTGGAATCAATTTGGAAATTATGAAATATGGTGGTGATAAAGTTGTAAAGCTTATAACAAAATTGTTCAATAAAATATTACATGGAGACCCAATACCTAAGGAAATGACATTAGGTTATATTACTACCATATTCAAGAAAGGGAACCGAAAAGTATGTTCAAATTATCGTGGGATTTGTGTTATAAATTCATGGATGAAAATTTTTGCCAAACTAATAAAAAAATAGATTAGAAACACAGTATAAGACTCAAGAAGAACAATGTGGATTTACGGCAGGTAGGTCATGTATAGACCACATTTTCATGTTACGACAGATTCTGGAAAAATACAACGAAAAATCAAAAAATATAGGATTAATTTTCATAGATTTAGAAAAAGCGTATGATACTGTCCCAAGGGGGTATAAGGGTTTGGGAAAGGCTACACTAGCCTTTTCCAACCAAATGTCAACCTCTCCTTCACGTGGTGCACCCTGTTTGCACGGACGAGGCTCTGGCGACTGAAAGATTCCCGGAGTCACTCACTGCTTGCAAGCGGCCTCCGATAGGAGGGCGGAAGAGTGGGGAGTGGTTCAGGGCACCCTCTTCCCCTTGGGGTTGGAAACGGCCCCTAAAGGCGGATGAATCAGAAATGATCAACGGCATGGGGATGCAGAAGGCAACGGGAAACCACTGCATTAAAGACCCAAAGGGTATCCCGACGACATATAATCCTCTCAAATTACATATATCATGATGGCTTCTTCTTGGGTAAAATATTCCGGAAGTAAAATAGTCCCCCAATCGGATCTCCGGGTGGGGACTGCTCAAGGAGGAGTCATCAGAATGGACAGAAACATTCTACGAGTCTGAGCGTGGAATATTAGAAGTCTGAATAGGGCAGGTAGGTTAGAAAACTTAAAAAGGGAGATGGAACAACTTAAGTTTTGATGTTGTTGGAATTAGTGAGATTAAATGGAAGGACGCACAGGATTTCTGGTCTGGGGAAGACAGGATAATTAGCACATAAGCTGTCAATGGAGTCACTGGTGTAGCATTTTTAATGAACAAGAAAGTAGGGAAACGGGTGAGTTATTATGAACAGTTTAGTGACAGGATTATTTTGATGAGGTTAGAAACTAAGCCCGTCCCAACCACATTAGTACAAGTGTATATGCCAACGTCACAGGAAGATGACGAAGAAATAGAAAAAATAAACGCTGAAATTGAAGAATTAATCCAATATGTGAAGGGGGAGGAAAATCTAATAATCATGGATGATTCTGAATGCAATAGTGGGAGAAGGAAAAGAGGGGAATACTGTAGGAAGTTTTGGTCTAGGAGAAAGAAATGAGCGAGGAAGCAGGTTGCTAGAATTTTGTGAAAGATATAAGCTAGTAGTGGCGAACACACTGTTTAAGAACCATGCAAGAAAAATATACACCTGGAAACGTCCTGGGGATACAGGTACAGGCAGACTTCAGCTAGATTATATCATGGTCAAACAGAGATTCAGGAATCAAGTTCTAGACTGTAAAGCGTACCCAGGAGCAGACATAGACTCTGACCATAATTTGATAATAATGAAGTGCAGGCTGAAATTTAAGCGAATAAGGAAGCAGTATAAACAGAACAGACTGGAAGTGAATAAACTGAAACAATCTAACACAACAGAAAAATTTGCAGAAATGGTAGACTTAGGTCTAAGAAGTAACTTTGAAAGGAGTTCAACCGAGGATGAATGGAATGCATTAAAGACCGAAATAATGAAAGCTGGTAAAGAAACATTAGGCTTTAGGGAACAAGCTGCCCGAAAACCTTGGATCACAGAAGAAATTTTGCAGCTGATGGATCAGAGGAGAAGGTACAAAAATGCTCAGGATGAAACAGGAAGAGAGCAGTAAAGGCAATTTAGAAATCAAATAAATAGGAAATGCAAAATAGCAAAAGAAAAATGGCTACAAGAAAAATGTGAAGAAGTAGAAAAGGAAATGTTCGTAGGGAAAGTATATGTTGCATATAGAACGATCAAACAGAATTTTGGAGAAATGAAGAAAAGAGGTATGAACATTAAAGCTGCTGATGGGAAACCTCTTTTAAGCTCAGAAGATAGAGCTAACCGATGGAGAGAATACATTGAGAAACTGTATGTTTGGGATGTCTTGAACAATAGTGTATTGGAAAATGAAGGCGATGTCTACATTGATGACTTAGGAGATCCTGTTTTGAGGACACAATTTAATAAAGCTCTGAATGACTTGAAAGCAAATAAGGCAGTTGGAATTGATGAGATCCCTGCAGAGCTTCTTAAATCCCTAGGAGGGGAAGGAATCGAAAGATTATTCATGCTGATATCAAAAAGTTATGAAACAGGTGAAATTCCAACTGATTTTAATAAAAATATCATCTTCACACTTCCAAAGAAAGCACAAGCCGATAAATGTGAGAATTATCGCGCCATTAGTTTAGAAACACATGCTTCAAAATTATTGACCAGAATAATATACAGAAGGATGGAAATGGTAGTAGAAGAGATAGTAGGTGAAGATCAATTTGGGTTTAGGATAAATTGCGGTACAAGGGAAGCAATTCTGTCTCCAAGATTAATACTTGAAGGGCGGATTAAGAAAAACAAAGATACTTTTATGGCATTTGTTGATTTAGAAAAAGCTTTTGATAATGTTAGGTGGGACAAGTTGTTCAAAATTTTAAAGAAGTCAGATCTAATGTATCGAGATAGAAGAATACAAACTCTATAAGAATCAGGTGGCTATAATAAAAGTAGACAATCACGAGAGACATGCATCAGTAAAAAAGGGTGTGAGACAAGGATGTAGTCTATCCCCGTTCATATTCAACTTATATGTAGAAGAAGCAATGAAGAAAGTCAAAGAAACATTTCCATGTTGCATACGTTTTCAGGGAGAAAAAATCAGTATGCTACGATTTGCTGACTACATTGTCTTGTTAGCAGAGAGGGCTGAGGATATTGAGAAGTTATTGAATGGCATGAACAAAATACTGAAGGAAGATTTTGGACTGAATATAAATCAAAGCAAGACTAAAGTGATGAAATGTAACAGAAATGATACCAATACTAGTGGATTAAATATAAAAATAGGATCGGATGCAATAGGAGAAGTAAGTGAATTATGTTACTTGGGAAGTAAAATTACAACCGATGGCCGAAGCAGGAATGATGTTATAAGCAGAATAGCACTAGCAAAAAGAGCCTTCATGAAAAAGAGAAACCTTTTAGTTTCAAATATTGATCTAGGAATCAGAAAGAACTTTTTAAAGCTCTTTGTGTGGAGCACAGCACTTTATGGTAGCGAAACATGGACTTAAGGAATACCGGAAATAATGAAAATTGAAGCATTTGAAATGTGGTGCTACAGAAGAATGCTGAAAATTAAGTGGACAGACAAAGTAAGAAATGAATGAGTTTTGGAAATGATGGGTGAGAAAAGAAGTTTGTGAAAGAAGCTTACAGAAAGAAGATACAGGCTGGTAGGTCATATTTTGAGACATGCTGGATTAGTTAATTTGCTGGTGGAGGGAACAGTCGAAGGTAAGAACTGTAGAGGAAGACAGAGATTAGAATATATGAAGCAGATAATTGAGGACGAGGGCTGTAAGGGGTATGTAGAAATGAAGAGGTTATCACAGGATAGGAAAGGATGGAGGATTGCATCAAACCGTTCGAAAGACTGAAGACAGCAAAAAAATAATAATAATAATATCCCAAGAAATATGTTATGGAAAGCATTACATATATCACATATAGATAAATGCTTAGTAAAAATAATACATCAAATGTACATAAATAACACATGCCCAATAAAAACTGGTCATGGATTATCACAAAAATTTAAAAAAAGTAAAGGTCTGCTGCAAGGATGCCCTATGTCACCAACCCTATTTAAAATTTATGTAGATGTAAGTTTGAGAACATGGTCTCAAAAGTGTAATGGAATGGGTTTAGAAATAATAGATGGAAAATATCTACATCATTTACTACTTGCTGATGATCAAGTCGTCATAGCACAAGATGGTGAGGATGCAAATTACATATGTAATCAACTGTCAAAAGAATATAAAAAATGGGGCTTGAAGAATAAATACAAAAAAAAAACAGAATATTTTACTAATGATCTGGATGAATTGTATGTACATTGATGGAATAAAAATTAAAAAGGTATATAATTTTTGCTATTTGGGTTCAATTTTAGAAATAGAAGGAAAATCTAAGATGGAAATTAATAAAAGAATTACTAATGGCCGGAAAGTAATCGGGATGCTAAATTCTCTTCTATGGAGCAAGAGTGTTATGAATAGAACTAAAAGAATTATATTCAAATCATTATTTGAAAGTGTAGTCTTATATGGATTGGAAAGCTGGACAATCAACCAAAAACATATCAAGAAGCTGAAAGCATTAGAAATGGATTTCTGTAGAAGATCAGCAAGAATATCAAGAAAAGAAAAAGTAAAGAATACCGAAATAATAAGGCTAATGGAAGTGAAAGAAGAAATGTATGATGTTATAGAACGAAAAAGACTGGAATTGTACGGCCATGTAAGAAAAAAGGAAGACGCTAGGATACCTAAACTAGTACAAGAATGGGAAGTTAAAGGAAGGAGGAAAAGAGGACGGCCCGTGTTTACCTGGCTCCAAAGTGTACAAATAGCAATGAGAAGACTTGGTGCAGGTGAGGAAGATATACACGATCGAAATATCTGGAGGAATATTTTGAGAAGATGAAGTCAAGATCTATGTTCCGAATTCTTTATTGTTGTGTTGGAGAAACACCTCTGTAGTGAGGAAAATCTCTCTTAATAAAAATGTACACACTCGCCAATGTTGTGTATGTGTACAATGTTAAATTGACATCCGACCATGTTTTGTAGGTGCTTCAATTTTTTGTCGGCAAGTGTAACTGTCCCAACTTTTCTATATACGTAGTAAAATATTTTAAAATGAACACCACTGCGTTAGTAATAATAATTCCGTGTGGGCGAAATGACCAAGTGACAGGTTTTCAATTGGCTGTGCATTCCGCCCTTGTCGTAGCCACCTTAATACAACCAGGCAATTCTTTCAAGTACAGGGGACCTACAGTTTAGCATAAAATCCGAACCACGGAAGCGTTCTGGCGTATTTCACATTAAACAGCAAGCTGTGCCAGTAGGGATGGTCGGATTAAGTGCCTATAAAAATCCCACCCGAGACAGGGATTCGAACTGAGGACTTTTAGATCTGCAGTTAATCACGTTAACCATTGAGTCACCAGTCCGACCTACCGTTGCTTTATTTCTATTACGGAAACTTTTAAACATGGAGCACATGCTCTGAGCAAACAAACCAGTCATTTCTAAACATTGTAAAAACATAACCTGATTAGAAACATTCTCATTTGTTCTTAGTAAATAATTTTAAAAAAATATTTATTCCATAATCAACATACCGCATAATTTTGCTGGGAGAAATATGTTGAACCTTGGTTCCTTGTCTTCTGGCATTAGGTCAGAAAATATAATTTTACGAATGTGCGCAAAAGAACTGTAAAAATTCAACGGTTTTCTGTCAGTCAATCATCTTTTATATTTAG
>CM061921.1:329171632-329289616 GCA_031002005.1 Vandiemenella viatica | reverse complement strand
TTTCAAAGAAGTTGCTCTGTGTGTAATGCGATCTGACAATATTATCGCTACACATTGAATATCTGAATCCTCACCATCACGAGGAGGTGGTGAGTCAAAAGTCAGATGGTTACCATGTAGTACCTTGGAACACTGATGGTGTAACCTTCAGTAAACTATGTATGTGGTATTCCACATGGAATCACCTATGGAGATGACTCAATTATATACATTAAAGGAAGGGAAAAGGCTCGATGGTTCCAGAAGATTATCCGCAAGAAAGTCTGATACAATATAGAAGATTTAAGATGCCACCGCTGCAGGAACTCAAGAAGAATAATTTGACTAACTTTGTAATGCTATATGCACAGGTTAAAATGTATTTTTAATTGCCCAATGGTGGGTGAAATAAAAAGAAACAAAATCAAATAATATATGTTATTTTATTTAAACAATTCACATATATGTAGTCTTAGTCACATATTCGTAGGTCCAAAAACATCATATCCAGGCTCATAATTTTTAATCATCGCTGTTAGTGGCAGGTAGCGGCCTTCACCGTGCGGCTCGCCAGCTGGGTGAAGGCTAATTATCATAACCGGTTCCCGAGGCCGCCCTCCAGGGGTTGAAGCAATCTACATGGGTAGGTAATAGCCTCGTTTATTATCCGGCCGACAGAAATTTTAATTAAAAAGCAGCGGGCGCCCCGCTAAGGGGTAAAGCAATCTTCGCAGGTAGGTAAAATGATGTTTATTATCCCTCTGACAGAAATTTTAATTATAAAGCAGTGGGCATCCCGCGGGGGGTTAAGGAATCTATGTAGGTAGGTAAAAGGCCGTTTATTATTCCTCTGATAGAAATTTTAATTTAAAAGCAGTCATAAATTCCCGCAGGTAATAGGCCGGCTGACACGTAAAAGGCCGTTTATTATCCTTTAGACATAAATTTTAATTAAGGTAATGGGCCGTTAGAGCGGTGGCGCCTTTGTAGACAGGTAGCCGCTGGAGGTGGGGGATGACCTTGAGACTGCAGCAGAAATTGCATACACAAAGTCTTATGGAATAGCGTTCTAGATATGGGAGGGGAGGAGTCCTCCGCAGCTTGCGAAATCATTCTAGACCTCTTCTCAGATCACAATCTTGAACAGCTCGTAACTGAACCAACGCAATGCCTCAACGGTAACGAAAATATTTTTGATATAGTTGTTACAAATAGGCCCGAACTATTCACGGATATTTCTACCACCGCAGGAATAAGTGATCACAAAGCTGTAATTGCTACAGTGAAACTAACAACCACGCTCAGAAAGAGAAAAGAGAGGATCGTTTACAGATTCGAAAAGGCTTCAAAAGAGTGTTTTAGAGCGTATTTGAGGCATAATTACCACACCTCAGTAGCAGGAGGCACCGTTGAAGAGAGGTGGCATCGATTCCTACATATACTCGGGGAAGGTATGAACTTGCATATACCGAAAGGGACAATCAGGGAAGAGAACGATGCCCCATGGTACACACGGGAGGTTAAAAGATTACTTAAGAAGCAAAGGAAGATACATGCACGATCAAAAAGGACGATGCATCGGACTGATTTAGATAAGTTAGAGGAGATAAGGGGACGTGTTAAGAATGCGATGCGTGAGGCATTTAATAACTTTCGTGAAAATTATCTCTCTAAGAGCCTCACTGAAAACCCTAAGAAATTTTGGTCATATGTAAAAAAAGTTAGTTGTAGTGGGAACAATAGCCAGTTCTAATAAAAGACGGACGGGAGGTTGAAGACAGCCGCGGCAAGGCTACCTTATTTAACACCGAATTCAAAAATTCATTCGCGCAAGAAAACATGGAGAACATCCCCACTTTACCACATCGTGTGGAATTAGAGATGGATCCGATAGACACTGATAGCGTAGGAATTGTAAAGCAATTAAAACTCCTGAAGTGGGGTAAAGCGCCGGGTCCCGATGGTATACCGGTAAGAGTATTTTCTGAATACGCGGAGGATATTGAACCATTTCTGTCATATATATTACGTAAATCACTAGAAGAGAGAAAAGTACCTTCTAGCTGGAAAATAGCCCAGGTAATTCCCATTTTTAAGAAAGGAGATCGGAGTGATCCTAGGAATTATCGACCCATATCTCTAACATCGGTCTGCAGCAGAATTCTGGAACATGTCATATGCTCGAACATAATGAAGTTTCTAGATGAGAACGAGTTACTTACACCTTGTCAACACGGATTTCGGATGAAGAGATCGTGTGAAACACAATTGGCCCTATTTTCCCACGACTTAATGAAAGTTATTGATGCAGGTTCGCAAGTTGATGCGATGTTTTTGGATTTTCAGAAAGCTTTTGATTCTGTGCCACACAACCGACTTTTAGCGAAGATTCGAGCTTACGGTATTTCGGCTCAGATTTGCGAGTGGATACGTGATTTTCTAACTGGTCGATCACAATATGTCGTTGTTGACGGGGAAGCCTCTTCTAAGATAAATGTTACTTCGGGCGTTCCTCAAGGAAGTGTAATAGGGCCACTTCTTTTCCTAATATTTATAAACGATCTAGGGGACAACGTCAAATGCTGGTTGCGATTGTTTGCCGACGATACAGTTATCTATAGGGAAATAAGGTGCTCCGACGATTGCTTAGAAATTCAGCGTGGTTTGGATGCTATTTTCGATTGGTGCCGTAAATGGCAGCTTACACTTAATTGCAAAAAGTGCAAGGCAATGCGGATAAGTAACAAGAAGAATCAGGTTGTTCACGAGTACAAAATAAACAATTCACCTGTTGACACGGTTGATTCCGTGAAGTATCTGGGGGTGATAGTACAAAGCAACATGAAATGGGACATGCACATAACTTCCGTCGTAGGCAAGGCAAATTCTAAATTACGATTCATAGGTCGTATTTTGGGGAATTGTAATGCTCAAGCAAAGGAGATAGCGTATAAAACACTAGTGCGTCCGCATCTGGATTACTGTTGTGGGGTTTGGGATCCGTATCGCAAGGTTCTGATCGACTCAGTTGAGAGGGTGCAGAGGAGAGCCGCTAGATTCGTGACTTGTTGTTACAGCCCTTTTGAAAGCGTCACAGAATTTTTTTTTTTTAAATTTATTGGTTTTTGGTCGTAAGACCATTTCACCAGCCCACATACAAAATTTTTCCTGTTACAGTTATTCTGACGTTTTCTCTTAACTTAATGTACATATATATAATATTTTCCATGTTACATGATTTACACGAGGGATTTTACATGATTCAGATTTGAGGTTTAACATAATTCAAATTGACATTTTACAGGCAAGTTTATATGTACATCTATATACGTACCTACACACATACATACATACACATACACACATATATACATACACCCATGAACATACAAATATATATATTTATACACACACACATATACGCACACATATATATATATTGCGTCCATTTGCTTATATTGTTTTCTTCAGATGTTAATCTGCCCATCTCTCAGAAAGTCTATAAGTTTTATGTATATCTTCGCGTGTCTCGACGCTAGAAGAGTGGTTATCGATGTGGGAAGAGGCACCTGGAGTGATAACAAGCTGTTTAACAGTTTTTGGCTGTGAGTGTGGTATTTGCTGCATGCAAAAAATATGTGATTTAAGTCTGCTTCTTCCTCCTCGTCCGCGTCGCATTGTGGTGAGTCAACCGCGCCTATTCTATACAAGTGGCTGGGGTAAGTAGCGTGTCCTAGTCTCATTCGTATTATAGATGTTATATATTGTCTTTTTGCTCTGAAGTCTTGAAACCAAGCCTTTTTTGGGATTGTTGGGTTGTATGGTAGCATAGTGTTTACCTTTGTGATACGATGTTGATGTCCAGAATTCTTGGAGGTCTTGTTTCAACTTCTGTTTTCACTCTGGGGAGGAAGTCTATGTAAGGTAGGGGCAAGAATAGAGGCGTGCCTTCTGTAGCTCCGCTTTTAGCGAGGGCGTCTACCAATTCATTGTATATGAGACCCGAGTGTCCTTTCACCCACATGAATCTTATATCTGGAACTTGGTTTGATACTGCGCCCTCGATGATGTCCATAATGTAGCTGTTGCTGCTGAGGTTCCACTGTGGGTTCTGGAGCCGCTGTAGTGTACTTCTGGAGTCAGTTAGGATCAGAATTTTCTCAAAATTTTGTTCCATCCCATAATTGATGGCTTCCTTAATGGCTAGTATTTCAGCAGTGTAGATTGAGGTCTCCGGTGGGAGTAAAAAGGATGCTCCGTAGTTGTTGTCTGGGCAGTAGTAAGGCGCATCCTACACTGTGATCTGTTTTCGAACCATCCGTGTAGATGTGGGTGAATTCCCCCCAAATCGCCGATAAAAGGAGGGAGGCAGATTTCGGATTTAGTTGGGGTGGTAGAATATAGGTTTGCAGGGTTGGAACAGAGCATTCATAAGGTTTCGAGAAGACTGGTAAGGCGGGTTCCTTCGTTATAAGCGGCTCTGTGAATCTGAGGTTGAAGTAACTGTACACCAGGAGCGGGCATCGTGGAGGGCGTTTTTCTCCGAAGGTTTCCCATGCTGTTAGTTAAGAGTTGGAGTTTCGGGAGTAAAGGATGTTGTATGGAAGGAGAGCCTTTGGAGTAAGTATTTGGCCGCGAGGTATTGACGGCGGAGTTCGAGTGGAAGCTCGCTGGTTTCTATGAGTAACGCGTTCGTGGGGGAGCTTTTCATGGCTCCTATGCAGATGCGAAGAGCGCGATACTGTAGTTGGTCTAGTTTCCTTATGTGCTGTTGCGGCGCATTGCCATACACGATGCTTCCATAGTCTATTCGTGATCTAATTAATGACCTGTAGAGTAGTAGGCAGGTCGCAGGATCTGCACCCCACCATGTGTGAGCTGCTGCGCGAAGTATATTTAAGGAGCTGCTCGTTCTGGCTATTATATCCTTTACATGTGCGATCCAGGAAAGTCTGCTATCCAAGATGAGTCCAAGGAATTTACTGTTGATCGTACAGGAAAATCGTATTGTCCCAAGTGAATGTGTTCCAGCGAAAGTGGGCATCTTTTACGAGTGAACACAACTACTGATGACTTTTGTGGAGATAGGGATAGGCCTTGTTGCAAAAGCCATTTGGTGACTTTTGTTACTGCTTCTGAGATCCTCCGGAGTATCATCCAAAAACACATGGAGTAGACATAGATGCAGATGTCGTCAGCATACTGAAGGATCTTGATATGTAACCCCAACAATGTCTCTAGATCACTGGTGTATATAGTATACAAAAGTGGGCTTAGTATGGAACCCTGCGGTATGCCTCGATTTATTGTGAAAAGTCCAAATAGAGCGTTGTTCTTCTTACGAATATAGATGGTGCGTTGATGCAGGGAAGAGTATATACCTTGCAATAGATGTTTCGGGAGGCCCACCTTTTGTAATTTCCTCATGAAGGATCGGTAGATGTACGTTGTCATAAGCACTCGAGATATCAAGAAACAGTCCCAGTAAGTATCCGTGGTTATTTATTGCGCGTTCGATATCTGTCGTGAGTATGGCTAGGCTGTCCATGGTACTACGGGCTTTTCGGAAACCAATTGTGATGCTGGAAATTGTTGTTGCGTTCCATCCACCATTCAATGCGATGTTTCCAGAGACGTTCTGCTACTTTATAGACGCATGACAGCAACACGATTGGGCGGTATGAAGATGGATCCTTGGGGTCCTTTCCGGGCTTGAGAATTGGAACGATTACTTGAGTAGTCCATGTATCTGGGAGTTTGTTGTTGACCACAGCTGTTGTATCAGCTGTAGCAGGTAAATTCTTGCTCTTGGGGACAAATGACGCAACATGGCGTAATGTATGTTATCATATCCTGGGGCGGTGTCGCTGCATGAGGCTAATACCCTGTCTAATTCGTGCAGTGAGAAGGGTCTTCGGAATATGTTATGATCGATGTCTTTTTCCTCTGGGTTGATCATACTCTCGAAAGGAGGTAAGGTGACCGATGGAGGGGCAAGTACTGTGGCAAGGTCTTCGACATCACAGGTGATTGTTGAGGTAGGTGATGGTTTCTTCTTCATTTTTCTGATCATGTTCCATATTTCCTTTGTTGGCGTGTCCTTAGATATTTTCGAGCAGTAGGCTTTCCAGCTGTTCCGTTTCTGCTGCTTAAGGAAACGTTTAACTTCCGCGTCTATTTTCTTATATTCCGTGTATGTCTCCCATGTGGATTGTTGTTTGTATTTTTTAAATACTAAACGTCTCCTGGCAATCATTTTTGAAGCTTCTGGGGACCACCATGGAGCAGGTGTAGCTGGTTTCCTCACATACGAGCGGTTTTGGGGGATCGATATGTTTGCTGCTTGATTGATTAAGGACATGAAAGAGTTGTAATTTTCCTCCGGTGAGGCATTTAGTACACAAGTGTGGAGCAATGAGTCTACAATTTTGGAATATCGACACCAGTCTGCTTTATGTATGTCCCATTTGTTTTTCGGGAAGCTTACAGTCTGTTTTATTGGGTTAGATAGGAAATTATAATGGCCAAATGATCCGATCCCAGCGTGTACGGTACGATACTCCATTGGAAGTCACTTGAGATGGATGGAGAGATTAAAGTTAGGTCCACTGCTGAAGGTCGGTGTCCTGGTCTTGGGATAAGAGTGGGTGAACCGTCATTGAGGATTATCAGGTCGTGGTCGTCCAATAATTCTTTAACTGCTTGGCCCGGTAGGTCTTCATATACGCATCCCCAAGATGTGCTGTGTGCGTTGAAATCACCGCAGAGGATATAGGGAGGTTCTAGTTGTCTGAGTAGGTGGTGCCATTCCTGTAGATCTACCTGCGTGCGTGGGGGACGGTAAATAGAATAACAGTGAGATTGTAAACTGGCAATACGATCTGGGCAGCGACGGCTTGGAACTGATGAATATTGGTTAAGTCTAGTTCGATCTTTCGGAAATCTAGAGTAGTTTTAATCAGTAGTGCCACACCGCCGTGGCCGTCTATACGATCTTCTTGGAGAGTTGAATATCCCCGAAACTTAGTTGCTTGGCGAAACCAGGTTTCGCTGATGGCAGCTACTGATATTTTTTTAGAGACTAACTCTTGTTGAAGGGTTTCTTTATTTGAGATCGCTGATCTGGCGTTCCACTGTAGTATCTTAAATTCCTCCATTTGTTGCGAATAAGTTTGTTAGAAGCTGACGGATGACACCAGTTGGAAGTGATCGGTCGGGTGCGGAGAGAGCTTCGGATATAAAATATGTAATTAACTGCAGGAGTTGTTCAACTAATCCTTCATGTCTTGCGTGGTTGGTTGTATTATGATATAGAGGAGGATATGGATTTTGGATCATCGGAGTGATGGGTAGTTGTGCTGGGATATACGGCTTTTGTTGCCAAGGTGGGGTGGCATAGATGTGTTGTGGATTTTGGAAGGGGTAACAGAAGGTCTGTCAACTCTAGGTTGTATGGGTTTGCCGGGAGGTGGTGAGATTGGATTGAGATTTGGGGTGGATGCTGCTGCGTTTTCTTGTCGCGGCCAATGGCTTTGTGGCCTTATTTCTTGCGCTGCGTTTTCCTGTTGAGGTATAGGTTGATGTGGAGGCCTCTGGGTGATAGGTGGAAATTCCTCTTCGTTCTTATGGGAGGGTGTTGCTGTAGCCATATGTGCATAGCTGTGGAGTCTTGGAGAAGAGATTGTTTGGAGACCTGGATCGTTATGAGCTGCGTTATATTTTAACTGTTTTTGTTGTTGATATGCCGGGCATGTTATATCTGTGGCGTAATGGGGGCCGTGGCAGTTAACGCATCTGATGGTGGTAATGTCGGAGCAGCCTTCCATGGGGTGGGGTCCTCCGCACTTATTACATCTAACAGCGCTCCGGCATTGCTGTATCTTATGTCCAAAGCGTAAGCATTTTTTGCACATGATCACTGGTGAGATGTATGGTTCTACAGGACAACGCATGCCGAGGATGTAAACATAGCTTGGTAGACACTGAGAGCGGAATGATAACAGACACACCGGTATGGCTACGCGTTCTTCGCTTTCCTGGTGCGAGCGTTTCCTCGTGAAGCGTTTTAACTGATATCACGGGATAGGCTGACTGGATTTCCTCCTTAATTTCATTTTCGCTCAATGATGTGTCGACATTTCTGATGATTCCAAGTTTATGCACAAGAAAATTAGGAATATAGGCTTCCAAATTTTTGGAAGTCATTATGGGTAGTTGAACCAGTAGGTTCGCTGCAGCCGCTGATTTCATTTCGATTCTTATTCTGTTTTTCCCTAATGAGTTGATGTTTATTACATCCTGCTTGATTTGAGGGTTATGTTGGAAAAGCAACTTCCCGACTGCCATTGGATGGAGCATGCCAACATTTTTCTCCATGCTCTCGACAAATACGTAAAAAGGTCCTATGTCTGTATCATTATACCGATTGTTTTTACTTGGATGTTTTTTAGTTAGGGTTGCTGGAGGTATGTTCACTGGAGGAGAGGACTGACTATTTTCACCTTGGTAAAGGGGATTGGAAATGCTTTCCTCTATCACTACGTTATTCGTCACTGCTGTACGTAATCTTTTACTTGGTTGCCCGCCGTTATCTAAGATATTTGCTCTGCTTTCGTCTACTGGGGTAGTAGCCATGGCTGGAGGTGTACCTGTTGTCCTGTGCTGCAGGTGAGAGCTGAGCTGGATGGCAGTGCTGTTTTCTTCCCCAGTTGAGAATTCCATCTGGTCGTTCTCGTCTGGTGGAAGCCCTTGCTGGTAGGGCGTCTGTGTTGAATTTGGTATTAGGGCTGCACACATCTGGTTGTCATCCCCGTTGTGGCAGGCCTCCAGAGCTTGGCGATTGGATTGGCCCGTGTCCCGGACCGACTCCATTGGGGATTGCCTCCCTACCCTGTTTTTCCCGGCACACGACACTAATTCTTTTGTTGGCGTTAGAACGATACTTTAAAATTATGTCACACTCAGATAAAGTCTGCTATTCACAGGTAAACACGATGACTGCACTGCACGTACGAGGAAGTTAACTCCGCGAGCGCTCGCGCTAGACTGGTCACAGAATTGATACATAGATTGGGCTGGGATAGTTTGGAAGACAGACGACGTAGCTTGCGTTCGAATTTATTGGAGAATATGCGAAAAAATTTAAATTTAGAGTGCAATGGAATACTTCTTCCGCCAACCTAGTTAGGTCGCAATGAGCGGAGGGATAAGATTAGAGAAATAAGATGCCGTACTGATACTTATATGTATTCCTTCTTTCCTCGCACTATTCGGGATTGGAATGGGCGGGTTTAGGATTGGTGCTTAGCACCCTCTGCCACCCACATTGTTTGTGATTTGCAGAGTATGGATGTAGATGTAGATGTAGTTGGGGGCGGGATGGAGCGGGTGGCGCCGGCATCGTTTGATTGAATTGAAAGCCTCGAGATAAAACTACTGCTGGGCATATCTCTCTATTTTCTTTATTCTGGAAACCAACTAATCTAGGTTTTGGGTCACTGTGAATAAGGTATAATTAATTTCACAGATAACTCCATTACCTGTTTTTGTACAATATTAACTATAAACGTTGCTCGTTTTCATGGATATCAATCTTAAATCTATAAAATGCTGCATCATCGGCATTGAGAGTCCCAAAGAGAAGTTTTGAAAACTGGCCTACGAAATCAAATAGGGCTCATTTCTTTCTAAGTGTTTCGTGCTTCGTTAGCTGTCCTATTAGATTTTGAGATTTCTTAATTTTCTGACATTCCAAAGTATTTCCCAATACATTTCATTACATTCATGTATACATATGTTTAGTTCAGTTTTTTTTTTTTTTTTTTTTTTTTTTTTTTTTTTTTTTTTTTTTTTTTTTGCAAATAGGTATAGTTCGAAATGCATAAAATTCCAATTCTTCACTGGCATCATCCAGTTGCTTTAAAATTCACATAGCTTACAATTCTTTATGTCAAAGTGTAAATATGAGCACCAGTTATAATACAGCCCTGGTGATGAGTCGTATCGCTCAATTGAAAAAAATCTTGTATCGCTAGACTGATTGGAATTATTGTCAAGGGCGTGCACCGCAGTTTCATCTGAAAAGTAAAATTTAATTAATCGTAATATAAAATGACTGTATTTCCTTAATTTAAATTGTATAAATTTAATTGTTAACGTGTGCTGTGTTCTTCCAAGCTACTACACTGCGTGCGAGAATTAAAGGTCTGTTGCCGTCAGCTGATGCGTTATCTGCCACGTTAGCCTCGGAGGCCACGGCCCGACCGTCGATAAGTTGTCAGCCATTATTAATTTCTGCGCGATATCCCCCGTGTGTAGGAGGCCGGCTCAGCCAGACACGTGGATCTGTTTACAGAGTCGTTCGCTGGCTTATGTTTATATCTTTTTCATGCGGTTTTGTCTATTCTATGTATTATCTAACTTATTCTAACTGTTTGGAACTACTATTTACGCTGTTCTCTACCAACTCGTTGAATAATTTCTTTAATAATGTCCATAAGTACTTCATTGTATAACTTCAAAAGATTTAAATATACTGTAAGTCGTTTCTCCAGCTGAAGTGTGACGTTTACACCTCGTTTACCAGTTATAGCAAATGGCCCGTGCCATTTAATGTCAGGTTTCTGTGAGCCACCCCTACGAACAGATTGATCTTTTAAGGGAACTTTTTCCGAAATCTTAAATTCCCTTGGAATTTGTGTGTAATCATAATATGCTTTACTTTTCTATTTAATTTCTTTTTTACCTCTCTGATTTGCTTATGTAAAGTTTGTAGATTGGTTTTAAATTCATCAGCATATTCTTGATTTGAATAATTGACCTCTTAGGGATCATTTTGTAATATCTCTGGTATATTAGGTATGCATCCGAATTTGCGTTCATGCAAAGAATATACTGTTGATCAGTGTGCTGATGATGTAAACGAAGACGAAATTCATTCTGATTCTTTTTTCCATATAAAGCTGTAGGTATCCTGTGAAGCTACGATGCGTCCTCTCAATAAAATAGTTTCCTTGTGGATGGAATGCTATGGTTTGAAACTCGTCAGCTTCTACAATCTTACAAACGCGTTTCAGAGTGTCACTCATAAAGCTTGCTCTGTCATCCGATAACGGAATAGAGGGTGATCCATATCTCGACATGATTTGAAGGACTAATTCTCCTGTGATTGTATGAGCATCTTGCTTCGCTGCGGGAACTGCTGAGAAATTTAGATAAATCATCTTGGAATGTTAAAATGTATTATGTTTCCGTTATTACTTATGTGTAGGTAATTAACAATGTCCGTAGCACAATGTTCAAAGACGTGCTCAGGTGTTTTGTGAACACCAAATGGCATTTTTATTTGTGGTTGTGTGTGTTTGTTTTTCTTACAACTGTCACATTGCTTAGCATAATTTTCTATATACGATTTCATTCCTGGCCACTGGATATTTCTCTTATTTCGTTTATAGGTTTTAAAAGAATCTTGGTGTCCTGCTAAAGGAAGAATGACACTGTTTTAGTATAGCTTCTTTCTCTTCCACGTTTAATGCTGGATAATTATCCTCGTGCTTTTGAATTTGTACATCAACTGTGGATGCGGGGGTTTGTTTTTCAGTGTGCATTGGTTCGTTTGAATTGTTGTCTGATTTGCTGGGTACTTTCTGTACTACCCTAATTCTGCTAAGTACATCAGTGACTGTATTTTTTAGTTTCCCTTTCAATAAACTATCTCAGTAGTCTAAAAGGTGATTCTTTAACATTCAAAACCCAAATGAATGCCTACACAGGCGCGAATGTCTCTTTTTTGGAAACGGAATAATAGGTTTCTGCATTATTTAAACCCTAGAGGTATATTCTAATGGTTCACCTAAGCCTAATTATACTTGCGAAATTTCGGCTCCTTTACCATAAACTCTGGAATCTGTGGATATTATGAATATAAGACTTGTGTCTGGATAGGCTGGGATAAGAGGTGATATCAGTTTGCCCTTCAGAACTTGAAAATCAGAGGCGCTTATCGGTTTCCAATCAAATGGTACATTTTTCTTCAACTCAAACAGTGAATTTCCTATTTTACTGAAGATCACCACAAAGCTACGGTAATAACTGAGAAACCCTAGAAATGGCTTTAACTGCTGTGTGTTTTGTAGAGGTATATAAGTTTTTCAATTTTCTGTGGACAGAATAAATGCCATATTCTGTTGATATGAGACTAAGGTAAGTTACTTGTTTTTCAAGGAATTCACATTTACTGGGCTGACGGAGAAGGACGTGTGATCTTAATCTATCAAAGATGTTTCTTAACCTATCATTATACATCTCCAAATTTGGACTAAAACAGATAATATCAATACAATCATTAAACCTGTCGCCTTGTATTCCACTTTAAACGATTTTCATTAGCCTGTGGAATGTGGCAGGGGAGGAAGGTATTCCTACAGTCATTTTTAGGAATATATAGTGACCTTGACTGGTACTAAAAGCTGGCATAGGCTGATCTGATTCATTAATCAAAATTTGGTGATATCCTTGACCTAAATCTAAAGATGAAAAATATTTCTCTTTCCACAGTGAATCAAGGATCTCCAAAATCAATAATATTAGAAAACCAGTTCCTATAGTAACTTCATTCAATTACTATTCCGTAACGTTGCTGACTGCTGGCAACTGGTTTCTTTGGAGGAATTGGGATGGGAAAATTCCAGGCACTAGTTGAGTGAGTATTGATTTCATTCTAAATCATTTGATCTATCTCTTTCTGTAAAATTATTTCATGGCTTCCAGAATTTGATAAGATCATTGTTTATTGATTTTGCCCTGAGCTTCTAGTTTTAAACTAATTGGTGACCATGTTGCTGTGTGTCAACTTGTCTCCTGGAAGGTGGAATATATCACTATACAACAAACAACTTTCTAAAATAGATTTCTTTTCCTCCCCATTTAAATGATACACCCTTAATGTTTCCATTAATATACTAGTGCGCGTCCTCCCTTGTTTATGTTACATTTGATTATGTGTTTGTTTACTTTTCTTAGTCTTACTGGTTGCTCGGCTGTCAGCTGACTGTCTACATGATCTTGTTGACATTTCTCACTCTGGGAAATATGGCTGCGCCGTATTGGTACCACAGTAAAATTATCTCGGACCTAGCTTTACTATTTAATCATCTGCGTGGTTTACAGCTTTTCTTGTCTTTTTATGGCTACTGGTCAACTGACTAGAATTCTCACTGGTTTGACTCTCATTATTGGCAACTCTCCCATCAGATGCATCTCTCTGTTGTATTGTGTCCTTTGTCCCTCATTGTAGTTCACTGTGAGCCTGACTTGTACTTGCTTCCTTACTATTTTTAACATGAATATGTTTTTTTTTGTTACTGTGCTTATTATTTTTGATTATATTATTTGCTCGTCTACTCGACTAACCTGTCTGTGGAACCTTAGTCTTAATGTGGCCCTGATTTTGAAAACATCTGTTACGTGAGTTTCATGACCCCTTGGGGACTATTCTGGCACGCTGCTGTGATCACTAGCATTTTTTGGCTCTGACAACACTGGAATAGAATGACCACTGATACACATTGACATATTATCATGAATAATTGCGGCACCCAGTTTAGTTAGAGATCTTATCCAAAATGCCCTCCTTGTACTAAATCTACATACTAGTCAACCACATGTAACTTGTGCTCAATAAATACATATTTACATAAAGTACAAAACTTAAGTCAATTTTGTCCCCACTTTATGTGACATCATTCCATTGATACTGTTAGTTGACTTTGCATTAATTTGGATATTATTTGCTAAAATTTTTTTGTGAATAAGACTGATCTGTGTTCTCGTGTCCAGTAAGAAAAGAATTTTCCCATTGTTAACATGTTCACAGTTGTTTTTGATTGTCATTTTAATGTTTACAGCCTAAGGCCTGGATTTTCACACACTAACAGTAGTTGGAATTTCTCACTCTCTTTGACCCTTTCTAGAACATTTTGTGTTGTGTCATTGTTGCGACAATGTGTTTCGTATTGACCAGTTTTGTTGCATTTGTAACAAACTGCTTTCTTTAACCTACATTCTGAGATATCGTGGCGTTTATGGTGACAGAGCTTATTCTTCTAAACTGTATGCAATTTACAATATGTGACATGGTGTCCATTCTGTTTATATATTTAGCAAGGTGCTTAGCTTCTACATTCTCTACTGAGGTGCCCTGGCGTTCTGCCAAATTAGCATTTCTGAATGGAATTTTTTTCCGCTTGTATTGTTCTTATATCTGGACGCCCCCAGAAAGACTTTACCTTTTGCGACAATGTGGCACTTTCTTGTATTAATGCTAGTTCAACCGCAACTAGCAGGGTGATAGCTGAACCCCGTGCTCGAACAATGGTTTGAATTCCTTCATTATTTAAGCATTGAATTAAAGACGCGCATGATATACGAACTCTCAATGTAAGGCTACCGCGCACTTCAGCTTCTGGAATTTCTTTGCATGCAGCATTTCATGTGCAAGCTTGTCAGTTCCCGCGGCCCACCCAGAAATCAGCTCGGATAAACGCTGGCACGCTGTAAAATGATTGTATAATAATTATCTAAAGAACATATATACCCATAATTTTTAATTAAGATAGTTTTTGTTTACAGATTCCCATGTTTTAGTGAACTCCTTGACCAAATATGTATCTCTGGCGCGTCCAAACATCTTTTACTTCACAAATATCAGTAATACATAATGATTTTGCTTAGCAACTAAGGGCAATGCTGTGGACACATTTTCAATGAAAGACAATAATTCTTTCTCTTCCCTGGTAAACGCAGTGGGAACTAGGTTTAGCGCTTCGGAAACTGATAGTTTTCCCGCACTATTATCTTCTGGATACTTATCACTAGTTGCTGCAGTTGTTTTGAAACACTACTTACTGCGCACTCACTTTTTGAAGCCTTTTGTCGCTGCACTTTTGAAGTTTAGCGCTGCTCTGATCGACTGGAAAGATGGTCAAGATCGGTCGCTGCTGGTTCCATTGCAATGGCGGCCCTTTCGTCTGCCGGAGTTGTTGTCTGTTCGCGTCGCGCCAGGACCGCGCTCTGCTGCCTGGGACTCAAACTCTCGTAGTCTCTGCTATGATGTCTTGTTTTCTACCGTTTTACTGCACCTCTTGAAGCTATCAAAATAACTTTTAAGTGATTAGTCTCTCCTGCTTTTTGTTGATTAGGTTCCTTGCTCTCCGTGGTTGCTATCCATAAAGAAATATTTAAGAGAAAGGGAAAATTGTTTTCTCTGCCGTTCTAGTTGGAAATATGTTCCAAAATTTCTAATGCTTATAATCACTAATTTGCATAGGAGAAAGAAATGAGCGAGGAAGCAGGTTGCTAGAATTTTGTGAAAGATATAAGCTAGTAGTGGCGAACACACTGTTTAAGAACCATGCAAGAAGAATATACACCTGGAAACGTCCTGGGGATACAGGCAGATATCAGCTAGATTATATCATGGTCAAACAGAGATTCAGGAATCAAGTTCTGGACTGTAAAGCGTACCCAGGAGCAGACATAGACTCGGACCATAATTTGATAGTAATGAAGTGCAGGATGAAATTCAAGCGAATAAGGAAGCAGCATAAGCAGATCAGACTGGGAGTGAATAAACTGAAACAATCTAACACAAGAGATTAATTTGCAGAAATGGTAGACTTAGGTCTAAGAAGTAACTGTGAAAGGAGCTCAACCGAGGACGAATGGAATGCATTAAAGACCGAAATAATGAAAGCTGGCAAAGAAACATTAGGCTTTAGGGAACAAGCTGCCCGAAAACCTTGGATCACAGAAGAAATTTTGCAGCTGATCGATCAGAGGAGAAGGTACAAAAATGCTCAGGATGAAGCAGGAAAAGAGCAGTACAGGCAATATAGAAATCAAATAAATAGGAAATGCAAAATAGCAAAAGAAAAATGGCTACAAGAAAAGTGTGAAGAAGTAGAAAAGGAAATGGTTGAAGGAAAAGTAGATGTTGCATATAGAAAGATCAAACAGAATTTTGGAGAAATGAAGAAAAGAGGTATGAATATTAAAGCTGCCGATGGGAAACCTCTTTTAAGGTCAGAAGATAGAGCTAACAGATGGAAGGAATACATTGAGAAACTGTATGTTGGGGACGACTTGAACTATAGTGTTTTGGAAAAGGAAGGCGATGTCGACATGGATGACTTGGGAGATCCTGTTTTGAGGACAGAATTTAATAAAGCTCTGAATGACTTGAAAGCAAATAAGGCAGTTGGAATTGATGAGATCCCTGCAGAACTTCTTAAATCTCTAGGAGAGGAAGGAATCGAAAGATTATTCAAGCTGATATCAAAAAGTTATGAAACAGGAGAAATTCCAACTGATTTTAATAAAAATATCATCTTCACACTTCCAAAGAAACCAGAATCCGACAAATGTGAGAATTATCGCACAATTAGTCTAACATCACATGCTTCAAAATTACTGACCAGAATAATATACAGAAGGATGGAAAGGGTAGCAGAAGAGATAGTAGGTGAAGATCAGTTTGGGTTTAGGAAAAATCGCGGTACAATTCTGTCTTTAAGATTAATACTTGAAGGGCGGATCAAGAAAAACAAAGATACTTTTATGGCATTTGTTGATTTAGAAAAAGCTTTTGATAATGTTAGGTGGGACAAGATGTTCAAAATTTTAAAGAAGTCAGGTCTAAAGTATCGAGATAGAAGAATACTCTATAAACTTTATAAGAATCAAGTGGCTGTAATAAAAGTAGAGAATCACGAAAGACATGCATCAGTTAAAAAGAGTGTGAGACAAGGTTGTAGTCTATCCCCGTTAATATTCAACTTGTATGTAGAAGAAGCAATGAATAAAGTCAAAGAAAAATTTCCATGTGGCCTAAGTTTTCAGGGAGAAAAAATCAGTATGCTACGATTTGCTGATGACATTGTCTTGTTAGCAGAGAGGGCTGAGGATATTGAGAAGTTATTGAATGGCATGAACAAAATACTGAAGGAAGATTTTGGACTGAATATAAATCAAAGTAAGACAAAAGTGATGAAATGTAGCAGAAATGATACCAATGCTAGCAGATTAAATATAAAAATAGGATCGGATGCAATAGGAGAAGTGAGTGAGTTCTGTTACTTGGGAAGCAAAATTACAACCGATGGTCGAAGCAGGAATGATGTTAAAAGCAGAATAGCACTAGCAAAAAGAGCCTTCATGAAAAAGAGAAATCTTTTAGTTTCAAATATTGATCTAGGAATCAGAAAGAACTTCTTAAAACTCTATGTGTGGAGCACAGCACTTTACGGCAGTGAAACATGGACTTTAGGAATACCGGAAAGAAAGAAACTTGAAGCATTTGAAATGTGGTGTTACAGAAGAATGCTGAAAATTAGGTGGACAGACAAAGTAAGAAATGAACGAGTTTTGGAAATGATGGGTGAGAAAAGAAGTTTATGGAAGAAGCTTACAGGAAGAAGAGACAGGCTGGTAGGTCATATTTTGAGACATGCTGGATTGGTTAATTTGTTAGTGGAGGGAACAGTGGAAGGTAAGAACTGTAGAGGAAGACAGAGATTAGAATATATGAAGCAGATAATTGAGGACGTGGGTTGTAGGGGGTATGTAGAAATGAAGAGGTTAGCACAGGATAGGAAGGGATGGAGGATTGCATCAAACCAGTCTAAAGACTGACAACAGCAAAAAAATAAAATAAAAAAAAAAAACGAACTCCACACGCGACACTACTTTCGATATTGTGTAGTCACACGAGTGGAAAATCATGGATAAAAGTTACGTGTTTGGTCTGACTCGATTCGTTTTACCTAAGGTATGTGGTTCTATGGTCGAAGAAGTTCTTTTACTCAAGCTCAGTGCTAGCGAAGTGAACAGGAATTAGCATTAGCAAATAAAAGCACAAAGGAAGAATAAAGTTAGCTTTAATGATTTTTTTACTTGTGGCTATACGTCTTGTCAACGTCGAGGTCATTAGAGGCAGGAGTTTCAATGAAATCAAATTAATTGTTACACAATGTCTGAAAATAGGTATGAAGCAGTTCAACAGTAAAAGCTAGCTAACTGAAGTCCCTGTCCTAAAGCCAACAGTGTGCATAATGCATTAGCCAGTATCTACTAATTCTGCAGGAAATGTGTTACATCTTTGAATGGATGGGAAAGACCACGTTGGGTCCTTCGGCAGAGTTAGTTTTGCGACAGGCTCTATGGAGGGAGGAAACTGAAGCAGGTTGGAAACACGTGAACACATCGTGGTTATAATGTAACTGGCCAAATAGAGCCTAGTACTGAGCATAGTGTAATGATAATTATGTCTAAGTGACCATAAATGGTGTGCTTAGGTCAGAAACAAACTAATCATTGAGGATAATGTATCATTATCAAGTTCTCATTAAAATTTATATGCATTGTGAATCGATCGGGTAAACACGAATTGATGTGCCATGAAGATGACGTTTGTACTGAATTTATAACATAAAAACATTTGGTACTTGGGCGCCACAGTGAAAAAGTAGATGATTAACCTATATCCCATAGGAGATAATATGAGTTGAGAGAAATAACATACACTAATTCTACTGGTATAATGTCTTTATATTTAAAAGACTCGTAAGACCTATTTGAAGAGTCAGAAGTATTAAAAATTAGGGCTTGAGAACCGCGCAAAGATGACAGAGAAAGAGACTCTCTATACTGCACTTTGAAGCGGTCCTCTTTCGGAACGCTTCATATCTGTTTGGTAAAGCATTATTGAGCGCCACAAGGACAAATTTGTTTCGTCTTTCTACTGGACGCTGTTAGGTGCGTCTATGTGAGGAATGTGCGGAGAAGAAGTGAGATGCCATGCGAAAGGATAATCATCGAATGTGTTCCAAAGCAAGTGTTTGTCCAGTGTTAAACTCAGTGCGACGATTAAATTTTGTTTTGTGTGTGTTGTGCACTGAAATTCCAGAAGATCGGACAGCGCTGACTTCAACATAAACATCAACTAGATGGTAATTACACAATTTATTCCACCAGAACAAACCGAGTCAAAGTGTGGCGCATTGTACATGAAAGCGAAAACCTGTAAAGACTTGTGCTCTCTAATTTTATTTTGAGTTAGTCGGACTTTGTACATGATCTGTCATTTCATTGTTTATTTAATCAATTTTTTCTTATATAGATTTAATTTTCTTGTTATATGTGTCAGTTAATGCAAATCACCTCTCCTTATGTTGATAACAATAAATGCAAGTGTGAGTATATAAAATTAATATAAATTTCCTTATAATTAAAAAAACAACAAAAAATAATTACATTTCTAAATGTTTATTGCAAATTCTGGAAGGACTCCTTCCATGGCGTCCAGGCAAAATTGAACAATGTAATTTATATATAAAATTTTAATGATAGAGTGTAATAGTAACTGGTAGCAATCCCTACTAGCGGGTGCACCACAACTTGTCAAGTGACTCAAACACTGGAACGGGTTAGTAGTGGGCCGCCTTACTACCTGCCGAAGAACACGTTGCAGGACATTACTGTTGTAATTATGGTTCACTTTACCTGTATGCGATGAGCGCCACGAAGCCGGGCAGCGTGGGCGTCGTGCAACCTCTAGTCGGGTGCTTGGCGCGGAGTTACAGTGCAAGTGTTACCGCAAGGCAGCAATCATACGAGGGTCAAGCCGTTGTGGTAAAGGGTTCCCCGCGTTGTAACGGAAACAGTTATCCCGGGATCCGTGTAGAGGTCGGCGAAAAACCTCACAATTCCGCCGTCGAAACTGAATGTCCTGCCCCGTGCAGATTCTTCCCACTCTCTTGTCTCCACTGGCACATACATAACAACAACAAAATATTAGCAGTTTGTTCCTAATTGGATTTGCATGGCCTGCATAGCCACCAACCACAAACAGTAGCCAGCCCTCTGCACACACCCTCTTCCGGCACGTCAGTAGGTAGGATTTCTGCGAAATGGCCGTTAGTGTCACTTATGTAGCAATTAAAGACGCGTTCCCACAGCGTGTGATGTGGCAGAACGCTCCTTTAATCTTTTACCGCCTGATGGTGGGTCGAGGCGCGCCGTCCCTGCTAGCATATGCGGCAAAGATGACAGGCGTCCACTACCATGGGCTGAGGAACGCGCCGTGGAAACCCACCTTAAAGGTGGCTTCCCACGACGCGTGTATTTGCCGGCCAGGCCATTCCAGCAATCAACAGCGGGCCGTGGGAAGGGTCCCACCTGTACTGGCAAGGATAACACGCGTCTATCCGTCGCCCCGTCACTAAAGACCCGGGTAGCTGAACCACACTAGGTAACGTGGTGGGGAGGTGGCGAGGATTAGCCGGTGGCGTGTGCTGATTCGTACAGTTCGGCTTCATGTTGCAGCCTAAAGAAAAACGGGCCGTGGGGAGCTAGCTTAAGAGACTCACGGATCAAGGACCAGGCCACCATCTGCTAACGCAAATACCCATCCATCACCCGTTCTTTGAATAATCACTTATGGTGGAGGCCGTACCTTAATAGGCGAAGTGGGCACTCAGTTTCTCACAGTCTGGTGAGAACCATCTAACCCTGAAGCTAACTGCCTTGCATAATATAACATTGCAAGTGTTCTATGGTCTGAAGGCGTGTGATTTTAATTCTAATAACTTAAAATATACCATACCGGAACAGCAGTCTTCCATCTCTTTATCTCTTGCGCAATCTCTTATCTCGAAGTACGTCCTCAATCATCTGCTTCACAGATTCTAATATCTGCCTTCCTCTACAGTTCTTATCTTCGACTCCACTATTAAATTAACCAGTCCCGCAAGTGTTCAAATACGATTCACTATTTTGTCTCTTCTTCTTGAAACCTATTTCCTCACCAGTCATTTCCAAAACATGTTTATTTCGTACTTTAACTGTCCACTTAATTTCCAGGATCCTTCTATAGTACCGGTACCAAATTTCAAATGCTTCAGTTTTCCTTCTTTCTAGTATTCATAAAGTTCTCCACACGTAGAGTTTTAAGAAGTTATTTCTAAATCCTAGATAGATATTTGAAATTAAACGAATTCTCTTTTTCAAGAAGGCTCTATTTTCTAGTGCTATTGGTGTGTCTAACATCATTTCTGCTTCCGCCATCAGTAGTAACTTTACTTCCTAAGCAGCAAAATTCACTTACTTCTTCTATCGCATCCGATACTATTTTTATATTTAATCTACCGTTATTGCTATCATTTCAGCAACATTTAATCACTTTCGTCTTTCTTTGGTTTATACTTGGTTAAAAATCTTCCTTCAGTAGTTTGTTGATTGTTCAATGCATTCAGTAAATTTTCAAGATCTTCAGCCTTTACTGCTGTTTGACCATAATATATTCTGATATCAATTTATATTCCCTGGACGTTTCCAGGTGTATATCGTTCGTGCATTATTCTTAATAGTGAGTTTATATTTTCACAAAATTCTAACAACCTGCTTCCTGGCTCATTTCTTTCTTCTAGACCAAACCTTCCTGCAGCATTTCCCTCTTTTCCTTCTCCCACTATCGCATTCCAATCACCCGTTATTAATAATTTTTATCCCCTTCACATATTGGATTAATTCTTCAATTTAATCATATATTTTCTCTGTTTCATCATCTCCTTTGACGTTGGCATATAAACTTGTACTAACGTGATTTTTTAAAATTATTATTATTCAATGGCTTTCGGCATCTTAGGCCATACAGCCAGCTCGATATTAATTGTATGTCCCCTAGTGCTTTCAGTATCTTCAGTATGAAGTTTTCCAGCTAATTAGACACACCACAGGACAGACATGACATTCACAGACACAACACTTAAACACCGATGCCCGCAGCCGGACTCGAACCGGCGATTTAGCGGAGCTAGCACTATATCCTATGCTACCGAGGCCGGCGTTAACGTGGTTGAAGCAGAATTACTTTAGACACCTATCAAAATAATCCTTTCACTAAACTGTTTGTAATAACTCATCCGTTTCCATACTTTCTTGTTCATTATAAATTCCACGCCAGTTACTACACTGATAATTTGTGTTCTAATTATTATTCGTTGTTCCCCAGACCAGAAAACCTGTGCGTCCTTCCATTTAATCTCACTAATCCCAGCGTCATCTTACTTCAGTCGATCCATCTTCCTTTTTAAGTTTTATTATCTACCTTCCCTACTTGACTTTTAACATTCTGCGCTCAGACTCGTAGATCCAACTGGGGGACTATTTGACCTTCGGAATATTTTACCCAGGAAGACGCCTTTATTCTATATATAATTTGAGTAGATTACATGTCCTCGGGCTATCCATTGGGTCTTTAATGGGGTGGCACCCCGTGACCTTCTGCATCCCCAAGCCGTTGATCATTTCTGATTCATCCTCCTTTAGGGACCGTTTCTAACCCCAAGAGCAAGAGGATGCCTTGCCCTGCTCTTGCGCCCTCCTATCAGGAGGTTGTTAGCAAGCAGTTGGTGACTCCTTATACAGGGAATCATTCGGTCACAAGAACCTCGTCCGTGCAAACAGGATGCACCACGTGCAGGAGAGGTTTATATAGTCTCTCCCAAACCCATACAATAATTTACGAAATATTGCACTAAATGCGTTTTTCAATACAAATTATGAACAGAAAAGTGGAAGAAACTTGACGACTTATAAATATCTGAAATGGTATTGGAAATGCAACCAACTTTTTGTTTCTGTTTTTAGCTTTACGCCACGTCAACGTCGATGTCATTAGAAGCGGGAAAGGACTGGGGGGAGGGGGAGGCAAGAAACTGGAAGGAATTCGACCATGGCCTTTTAAGGAATCATCCCGGCATTCGCCTGGAGAGATTTGGGCCCAAATCTGGATGGCCGGACTGGGATTCGAATTCACGTCCTCCCGAATGGGAGGCCAAAGCGTTAACCGCTTAACCACCACGCTCGATGAAATGCAACCAGTTTACACAGAATATGCCTGCTACCTCCTTTGCAAATAGGACAGTCATGGCAGAAAGAATCAGTATACATATATATATATATATATGAGAAACAAATATTAATCCTGAGTGTCTAGTGACTTAGAAGGTTTTCTTCTTTTCTCACTTCAAATTGAACTGGATATTTTAAAACGTATTTTTAAGAGCCATGGATGTGTCTAAGGAGTTTTGTAACCTTAGAAATCTTTTTCTTTCATTGGTAAAAGTAAAATAAAGTGTTTTTGTTGGACCACAAATTTGAAAACTTCAGAAAAATTCATAAACCAAAGCAAAGGAAGCAAGGATATTAAACAAAAAAAAATCCTGGGAGGAAGAACTCAAAATTATAAGGAATTAATGAATCAGCTGATTAATGCATAACTGAATTTTGAATCCAGCGTCTCTGAAAGTTTACTTTCTGAGCTAACAGCTGGATTATTTTCCAGTGGTGGAATCGATGGACATGGTGAAAAAGTTCATATATACATACCGTACTTACGATATGTAGATGCGGTATGAAGAACAGTGGAAGCCTATCATTCCAGCAGATTACTGCAGGAGCATTATTACTGACAAGGAAGACGGAGTTCAAAAGAAAGAAATAAAATTATAGATACATTATCATTTCTATGGTATGTATTATGAATGTTGTGTCACACGTAACAAAATTTTTAACATTATAAACTCAATTGTTTCCTTCAGTATAAATCTGAAAAAAAAAAAAAAATCCAAAAACATAAACTGTGCCTAAGTTGGGTAAATCTAAAAACAGGTTTAAAAAAAATGTAGTAACAATCAAAACTTCTTTTTCTCTAGAGAACATATAAATTTCTTAATACAAATTTGTACGTTGATTATGCTACCGCTGAAGTGCCCTTTAAAAATAATGTAATTTTAACTTAGAGCTTAATTCTGTATTTTTAGTTAGAATTCAAGAGTTATGCCATATGATTATAACAAAAAAGTTTTGAATTTGCACCAACGCTCAAACCAAATCATTCAATATTTCGAAAGTGAACTTGCGACATGTCTTCTGGGAAAGACAGAAAATGTGCTACTGAGAAACGAATCTCAACGATTTTTAATATTTTTACTTCCATTGCAATAATTAGGTGTACGAAAAATCACTACATTTTTGGAACAGAATTTCTTTGGCAGTATTTTACACAAACATGTAGAATCTTTGCTAAGTTACAAATCAGTTTTTTTTTTTTTAAATAGTTAAAGTGAAGAAGGCCCAATGAAATAAAGTGAGAAGCAATCTACTAACATACTGAATATTTTTTCTAAATCATAAAGAACAGAATGACGACTATTTACAGTAATGATATATCTTCTCTGTCTAAATTTTTGCCGAAAATTCGTATAAGTTTTCAGCATCGAATCATAAATAGTTAGGAATGTGAATATGAAAGAATATTTGCCAATCAGCTATTTTCATGCTTGTCGACAGGGTAGCAAATGAGAGTTATCACCTTTGTTCTAATCACTACGAGCGGTGCGCCGGCGCCACAGAAGTGGAATTGGTGACACTGGTCAATGACTGTCCATTCCACAGAACGACGCCGTACTGAGTTTCTATTTGCCACGCCTTCAGCCTCTGTCGAAAGCGAAAAAAATACCTGAAAAACGTATTTTTACATAGTCTACATCCACAAAAATGGAGATAAGGCTAATAATAATACTATAATGTGAACGGACCGTACGAACTTCCCGCAGCCTTTGTCCTTTCTGCTCGGGGTGTGGTGGGCGTCGCGACGTCAAGGGGGGCGCCGGAGAGGCGCTCCGCAGTGGCGCCACCCACCCTCAAACTGGCGCCACCATCAAAAAAATATTACGACTGTGCGGCGCGCCCACATCGACCCACCAGTACACATTCCACCTGCAGTCATGTTTCCCACGAGTCCCATAATTAAAGTGCTGGCGCAACATCGAAAAATCCACGCTTTCAACTATTTTTATTACCTTTCTTACAAGAAGCGATCATAGTTTCAACCGAATAGTAGACGAAACGGTTTATAGTACATATATAAGCGGTCAAATGGTTAAGGCGTCTAATTGGCGATCGAAAGGCACCAAGTTCGTATCCCGGTCTTGGTTGCGATTTTCAAAACGCCCTTAACCCGACCTTCTCTCTAGTACAGCATCCTGTGTGATGTGAAGTACGCCAGAACTCTTCCGAGGTTCGGATTCCACGTTAAAATTTAGGTCCCATCTATTGTTAGCAACCCTAGTTGTAACATGGATGTATACACATACAAAACAAATTCCAGCCTAGTTGGCCCAAACGAACATATATGTATTTACTGAGGTATATTTGGTTTTTGTCACCTCTTCCTCCCTACGTTTTGGGGATGTAACTGCCCGACAGTATCACCCTCGAAATGTAATATTTGATATCACTTAACCTAACTATAATACTGGTTACATGACGAAGTAGTAGGAATATAATACTTTTACAAAATTCACAGTGCTAAGACACAGTATATTACGTAAAACGTAATTTTTAGTGGGCTAGAAAAACTTGACTAATGTAACAACCCAAACAGATGTAAGAAAAGCCGAAAACTGCATTAATCTAGATATTTCGAGCACCAAATATACGACGTTGAATACTGCTTGAGGATGCGAGTTAAATGACACAAAATGTCGAAGTACACTAACCTTTGAACATTTCGCTTGAATCTCAGATGAAAAAAGATTCCTGACCTAATTCGGAATTATAAATAGAATACAATTTGATGACGGCGACGTAATTACGGTGCTATTAACATATTATGGGACGGATAAAAGTGTCCAGTTAATAAAATAGTAATTGTATTTCACTTCTTTGCTGGTATATATCCTTTCATCCGTACTTTGTATGTAGGAGTTAGATAGTGGTCCTCGGAAGATTCGCCGTAAAATTATTGCCTTCGATATTTCATCAAGATGACCGAAAACCCCAGCTTTTTACTCAAACGTCCAGTATACGGACGGTATTTCCATTTTAGATGTAACGTATCATCAATTTCTTTCACTCTCGGTATGCTTTCCTTATTCATACCCACTATTCCTTGGATGTAGTTCTCAGTCTTCCCATAATAATCTAATCTTTTTTTTATTGCTTTACGCCTCGTCGACGGCTAAGGTGGGATGGGACTGGGGGACAAGGAACGGGAAGGAATTCGGCCATGGCCTTTTTTTTTTTTTGAAGGAAGCATCCTGGCATTCGCCTGGAGTGATTTGGGGAAACCAAGGAAAATCCAAATCTGGATGCCCGCCATCCTCGGTAATAGTCTAATCAATCGTAAATTATCCGTGGTCAGCGCAAGCAGTCCATTTTACATTTAACGGATGCAACATCGTGGCGGCTCCATCGTAGTAAAACTTCATGGCAATCGAAGTTGTCAAGAAATTCATCAAAATGGTGTCATCTGTCGATTCGTTATTGGATAATATCTCATTTTCACAAAGACACAATTTTCCCATTGCCTATCACGAATATCATTTATAAGCTTCAACTAAAAAAGATTCTTTCAGATGAAATCACACATGTCGTGAGAAATATGCTAGGTTTAGCGAAACAATTCAAACAAATAAATCTATCTAATATTCCAGTTTCATTAGTCTATTATTGCACAATCTCCTTTTATTTTCAGATAAAACGTGGTTGATGGCAGTTGCCTTCTGAGTCTTGGTATTTCTGTTGACGGATAGTTTTTTAATACATCACTGAAGAAAATAGTCAATTTTAGAGTGAACCCGCCAAATAATACTTCTGGCTCATTCCTAAAACAACGCCAAACACGGATACACTTCATCTATCTACTTTAGAGTGAAAGAGATAAATATGTTTCAATTTCATCTTGAAAAACGAGTAGAATATTTTATGTTTATGCTTGCTGAGTCTTTCTATGCAGGTGTTCAGTCCTTAGATTTTTAATACTTTACAATACAATGTAGAGGATTCAGGTCTTTAGACTTTTTTTATTAGTTCATTCGTGCGAGGTCAACGTTCCGCTGTACATTTTGTTCATCAAATTGAAATTCCACAACATGAGCGTAAGTTCTAATTCCGCATGTCCAAATTTTTATGTTTATCAAAATTAATGTAAATGACACAATTGCAGGTGATGAGAGGTTCCGGATTTTTTTGAAAACTTTTTACCGAAACTCTAGTACGATAAAATAACACATTACAGCAATGAGTTTAAAGGCAGAAGAGGAAAACGTTTCAAAAAAACCTCTAAAAAATCAGTCATATACTATCCACTCTACGCCAGAGAATACTGAACGCACATGTCCATTAAAAATGTATTTATTTCCTTGAATAACAGAAGAATCCAGCTACATCATCACCATTATGTTGAAATTTCAATGCAACTCTTTGTTTGACCTTTGGCTTTACGCTTCGTCGACATCGTGGTCATTAACGGCGGGAACCGTGTGCGTTGGGTGAGCAGTAACGCCGCGGCCTCGTATTCTGGAAGACGCTGGTTCGAATCCCCGTCCAGCCATCCAGATTTGGGTTTTCCACGGTTTCTCCAAATCACTCCACGTGAATGCCGGGATGGTTCCTTCAAAAAAGTCATGGCCGAATTCCTTCACGTTCCTTGCCCCCAGTACTTTCCCACTTCTAATGACCTCAACGTTGACGAGGCGTAAATCCAGAAGCGAAATAATAATACGGGAGGGTCAGGATTGAGGGCAAAGAACGAGAAGGAATTCGGCCACGATTTTTTGAGGTAACCATCCCAGCATTCATCTGGAGTGATTTCGGGAAATTGTGGAAAACCAAATCTGGATGGCCGGACGGGGATTCGAAACACATATGCTCACCCACCTGTCTTATGTTTAATTAATGAACTGCATTCCTTATATTGTTTCATGGTCTTCATTTATTTTTATTAAACTTATGTGCTTGATGTCTATCTGTAACAAGTCGTAAGTCCACACAAAAACATCCACTAAATGACAGCATAAGAATCCTAGTATAAGAAGGATCGACCGCAAGACGTAATCGTCTCTCGAAGTTATTTGCCAGTTGCCTAATGCAAGACAGAGCTGTAAGAAAGCATCAACCACCAGAACACGTCTATAAACTGGATGTGGCCTTTCAAAATGCTTAAAGTATCCAATTTCCTTGGACCATAATACCTGCGAGTAAAGCTTACAAGCGAACTGTACCAATCGATGATAGTCCACACTTCAACAATGCAGAAACTAAATTTGATACGGAAATTACACAGGACGTTCACGCACAATAAATAAATAAGCACTAGGTGGCTGCATTTTGGTTGTAATATATGCATTACGTGGCGTGTAAAGTGTCACTGAAGATAAAAAGTAGTGGCACTCGATTTCAGGCACAACGGTGTGGGAAAATTCTCTTCATTAGTTAAGGATGTCAGGGATTGGAGTAAGTTACCAATAATTTACCAAAAACATTTAAAGAATTTAAAGTTAAAATCTGTAAAGGGCAAATGTAGGAGGATACAGGAAAGGGGGAAGATGGGCGTGTAGGGAAATTGCCACCGGAGCATGCGCTCCATTGCAATTTAATTACATATTATTGTTATTACTATATTATATTACAAACAATACTGTCAATGCAAAATAATTACATAACGTTTTTTCAATAAGAGAAGTTTCACCGGTATGTCAACTTTTTAGTTTTTGAGGATGTGGTATTAGAAGTAAGTACATTTTTTTTTTTTTTTTTTGCTGGTAAGATGCCTAGAAACTTGTCTCTTAGCTTTTCCGTTTTCATTTTTCGCACAACTTGTCACGTTGTACTTCTTGTCTACAAGAGAAACATGGTTTGAAGTAGGGGAGACTGGGTACGGTTGTGACAGACGTCATATTAGCGAAACTATCAGGAATGCCGGGAGGGGGAGGGGGCATAGACGAGCGGCGTGCCTGTTTGAACGTGTTTCACACTATCGCGCGACATTAACAATCGCAGAGGGCTACATTTCTTTTTAACAGTCAAAAGTGAGTATTTTTATATGATTTCTTTTAATAATTGTTGTACGTGTACAGATAGAGTAATGAGTGTTTTTCCTCGTTATAAGTTAAACATTAGTTGTTAAGTAACAGTGATTACTTTGGACGAAGATTATTTTGTATTGTCATGGTGACTGCTGTTTTGCGAAGGAGTGCTTTGGATACAGTTGTGACATATTTTCTGGGTACGGTTGTGATACAAGTAAATTTTATTTTGATGCCCAGAAAACGCTCGAGGAAGACCAAAAGAGAGATGTGTGACATCACCAAATATGAAGACACTTATAAAGAAGTGAAACGCGGGACTTCTTTACGGAGAGCTGCTATTATGTGTGAAGTGAATAGCATGACTTTGTTATAATACATTCGTAAATGGGATGGTGCCGGCTCGGGCCACAATGAAGACAGCGTCAGCATGGGGTATGGTGCTCGTAATAAAGTAGCAAGAACGGCATCTGTCAAGATATGTAACACGTTGCGCGAAAATATATTTTGGCCTTTCTCAGAAAGAGATACAGAAATTAGCTTTTGAGCTTTATACGTAATACTATCTGAAGCGACCTGGTGTTAGTGTGGCTTCAGGGCGCGTAGATAGCGAGGTTATTGGCGTTCTAGCGACCTGCTACTTGGTTTGAGAATGAGATGGCTGATGAGGAATGGTTTTGTTCATTCATGGATAGAAATCCTTCACTGTCTGTTCGTGTAGTTCAAGCTACTAGCCTTTAAAGAGCAACAAGCATTAACAAAACAAATATGGAAGTCTTTTTCGACAATTCGTAAACTGTCATGGACAGACACATCTATGAGCCACAGGATATGTACAATGTTGACGAAACAGGCGTCACTACCGTCCAGAAACCTCATAAAGCAGTAGCAAGACGTGGTACACGGCAAGTCGGAGCTCTTACTTCAGCTGTACGAGGCACATTAGTCACGCCTGTGCCTTGAGCAATATTATTCCCCCTTTATTTATATTTCCACGGGCTTGTTATCACGATCATTTTGTTAGGGACGGGCCGGTAGGATCTACTTGGACTGTAAATCCTTCACGCTGGATGCAAGATGCATTGTTCCTAGTATTTCTCGAACAATTTAAGAAATTCTCTAATGCTTCTCCAGTGCATATGCATAATCTTGCTAGTGGTGGATAACCATTTCTCGCACATCCACGTTGATACATTTAATTTTTCTAAATAAAATGTAATCATTTTACTTTCATTTCCTCCACACTGCTCGTACAAACTGCAGCCTTGGATCGAACTGTCTTCAGACGCTTAAAAAATCTATAAATCCTGCTTGTGATGGATGAATTGGGAGTCGCCCTGGAAAAACAATGAAGATTTACTATATACCAGGTATTATCAGAATGTCATTATCAAGACTATTATAACAACTATAGATGCTACAATGCCTTATGAGTTATAAGCGATTAAAGTGTTCCCAGATTAATTTCTATTGTTACGTAAATATTAAATTTTTCTACCAGAAAATTATTTTACATTATGTTTGATTTTACTAGCAATAAAAGTGATTTTAGACATTTTGGTGTATTTTTGAACCTGTCACTACCGACCCCAAGCACTGTCACAACCGCCCGAGGGGTGTGGTCGGTTGTGACATTTTTTCCTTCTTTTTCCTAATTTGTTACTATGAGTTAACCATTGCACTTAGGGACAAAACTTTAGCATTTGTACATAGGCCAATGTAGATTTTACTTTAAAAAACACCGTACTTCCAGCTAACTGGCATCCTAACAAAATTATAAGGGATCAAATGAAAATTGTCACAACCGTACCCAGTCTCCCCTAAATTGGTGTTTGTGTGACCATAGAAAATTTGAGTTTTAAATAATTTTACGCTGTGATTCTTAATTATTTCGGACTTTTTGGTGCAATCTGTACATTCACATGTAGGTGAACGGCAACGCTCGAGACTGGCCATCCAGAATACTGTTTTCCTTGGTTTACCGAAATCACTTTAGGCGAATGCTGGGACGGTTCCTTCAAAATTCCATTGCTGGATTCCTTCCCGTTCCTTGTCCTCGTCCTCTCCCGTCTCTAATAATCACGATGTCGACGAGCCATAAATCCCGATAAAAATGTGCTACATTTTAACGTATCCCTGAATTAGGCTTTCGTTGAAAACTTCGGATTTTAATACGGCCTCAATATGGCTTAGTGATAATAGTGACAAATACTTATTACTTTTAGGTACGGTACACATATCCCATAGCAAATTTCTTTCTACCGATTCCTATCTCTCCTCTTCTTATGATTAGTGTCCGGTCTCTTGCGTATCGAGCCCGTCTTTCAGAAGTAGCTTCAAAAGGCTTCAAGAATGTTAGAGCATTCCCGTTTATCTCAAAACTTGTGATGATGGGTGAAACATAACAGTTTCAGTCCATGTAGTATCAGCTTTTGCCTTGAATATAATGTTTACAGAAGTGCGTACCATATCCGGTATCCGCGCGCAGTAGAGGAGCCCAGTGATTGAACGATAACGTTCTTGCCTCACATTTTGGAGGACACCGGTTGGAATCCCCGTCCGGCCATCTAGATTTCTGTTTTCCATAATTTCTTGAAATCACTCCAGGCGAATGTCGGGATGATTCATTCAAAATGTCATGGCCGGATTCTTTCTCGTTCCTTGCCCCTTGTCTTTTTTACCTCTATGTTGACGAGGCGTAAGGACAAAAGCAAAAATAATGTCCAATGTGAATTTGTTCGTGAGTGTGGGCGCTATGATATTTGTGCCTTGGAGGAGATGAAAGAAATCCAGTTGTGGTTCATTCAATTCTGATCTTCCAAATCAAACCGCACGTGTCGCCAATTTCAACGCCATCATCCGACGGACATATCACCGTCAACGCCGTCGTGTTTCTTAATTGCAGAGGTTTTGAGTTAGCTCTGTGATATTCAATCCGGTGCCCAAGAGCGGCTCCCATTACCCGGGCCCGAGCTAACCACCAGACACCTTCATGGAACTGGGACTGTATGAGTACTGTAGTCCACTCAAGTAATAGTAATATAAGGATTTTTTTTATCTATTTTAAATATTATAAAGATTTTTACAGATCTAACTTAAAAACTGGCTCAGTAAGGAAAATAAATTGTTAGGACATTCTTTCAGCATTAAAAAATGACGCAACGTAAGAAAAGGGAAGGCTACAGTTTGTGAAGAGTTTGTAGAAATTACGGACAATACGGTTCTGTTAGTTACTGTCTTTAAAACTCTAGCAGCGAAACCCTATTCAGTTTGATCACATGTTATAAATCATGTTAGTCAGCTTATACATACATTAGATAAGTGTTTAATAACATTTTCACACTATATTTTTGTTCGAGAACATAATAATAAACATGTTGCTGTTTCTGTCATATATATTTGATAAAGATTTGCTAACAGCTCGTCGAGTACGTTAGAATGAAGAGAGTATCGTGAACAAGAAAGTGGATGAAATTCTGTTTATGAATGAAATATCTCGGAAAACTATTGAAAACTGAAATCAGGATAGTGTGAACGTACATCGAAACCATGTTCATTCGAATGACATGCCACGTCCTACCGGAAGCCGAAGCCTTCGCAAAGTTCAACCGTGATCCAACAGCGTCTGTATTCAAGAAGACTATCGCACTTCTGAAAGCTTCAGATCTTCCACAGGACACATTTCAGCCCCAAGATCCAATACCTTCAGGCTATACAGGCTACCAAAATTATAGTGAGTACCACTGGTCACCAACGTATTTGCTAGATAAATATCTCTCCGTGGCCCTGAGCCCAGTGTGAGGATGTGCTCACAACCTGTGGAATTCAACGGGATTTGTTTGCATGCTGGAAGCGTTGCGACTAGCACCAAACGACATTGTGGTCATTTTTGATGTGGCGTCGCTTTTTACGAGAGTCTCTCTCTGGATGATACAGTGCAGTTGCTTAGCATTTTGAACCACCACACGCTGGCTTCGACGTAGTTCCTCTTCGAAAGTAATTATTTCGAATGGCATGACGGGGTTGTCAGTTTCTCCAGTTGTAGCTAAAACGATTATGGAACATTTCCGGTACTTGGCACTTGAAAGTTCTGAACTGCGACCTACTTGTTTTTATAGATCCGTAGATGATACTTTCGACAAATGGGCATACGGAAGAGAAAAATTAGACGATTCCCTTAAACATATGAATGGAATACATATAAGCGTCATGTTTACAATGGAGCTTGAGCAGAAGGGTTGCCTTCTTCTCATGGATATTTTGGTCAGAAAGGATTCTGATAGTACACTAGGGCACAAAGAGTATACGAAACCAACCTCAGTACATCTTCACGGCTCGCCGCAATTCCTATTTATCATCCTTATTATACCGGGCTAGAGCCATCTTCCGGCGGAGCTAATCCATTAGCGGCGTACATAAATTCCAAATTGTGTTAGCTCCGCGTGCCGAAGGTCGCCGGTTCGAGTCCGGCCGCGGGCATGGGTGTTTAACTGTTGTGTCTGTGATTGTCATGTCCGTCCTGTGGTGTGTCTAATTATCTGGAAAAATTCATCAGGCTGGCTGTGTGGCCTAAGATGCAGAAAGCCACTTAAAAAAAAAAAAAAAAAAAAAAAAAAATTCCAAATAAGTGGGTACAATGAAGCCCAGATGAACAGGGTCTTTTGTAAGAAGAGGAAGGCCGCAGAGTAAGAGGCTGAACAACATGCCTTTTTACCATTTGCTGGGACGACTTCAAAAAAATCACCAGATTGTTAGACAAAGCCGATGAAAACCTTCCACCACTAACCCAAGATGATAACTTCGTAGTGCAAAGGTGGCCCGTTTCAGACAGTCTGGTATTTATTCCACGCCTTGAGAGTGTGGCCATCAGTACATTGGGCAGACAGTACGCACCGTTTTGACGTAAATACGTCTTACCATGTCGGTACTGGGTTGCATGCCAGAATTACGAACGACATAAAAACTACCGATTTTGAAACGGGAAGTGTTTAAAAACTACGAAAATGGGTGGACAGCGTTTGTTAGAGAAGACCTGAAAAGAAAAATTATACTGTATTAGCCAACATTTCTCCAGCCACCCACACCACGCGAGAAAGTTACGCGATTGGTCAGGTGAAGAAATGGCGCACAAGTGCATGCCGAGTGGCATTTGAGAGCATATCCTGCTCGTTTGTCACGTTGCTTGACCCAAAATAGTATTATTTCGTATGAATTGCACGACTGAGGACAATTCAAGACCATTTACAAATTGATAAAATTATTTTTTTTACAAATTTTGATATCATGAAGGAGAAAATGTTAAAATACAGAGTAAGGAAATGGAAGAAGAACAAGCAGAGCGATGGTTGAGTTGAAGCAAATATTCGTGGAAACGCGGAGAGGTGTCGTCTTTACCGAGTGAGCAACTAAGCCGAGCGGAAAGGTGGCTGCCCATGGCCCGTGGTTTTGTATGCCGGGCCAGATCAGCCGAATTGTATGGAGGTGAGTCCCACCAACCTAGGGCAGCCGGCGCACGGGTCGTGTGACACGTTGCGTAATGTCGCTTCAGCTACATTACAAAACGGACAGTCAAGTTTATAAATATCGTCTGCACTACTACATGTCTTCATAGATTCTTATACTTTATTACATAACTTCCTAGATATTGACTTTAAGTTGTCCCTTTACTTCTTTAATTGGGGTGTTACCGTTCTTCTTAATTCTGCTTCACGTATCGTGCACACCATTTATATTTTACGCTCCGCAGTATTGGTGTTACATATAGTCGTTTCGTTTTCGTATGCACACAAAATCTCGAAATCATTACATCTGACCACCCCATATTGATTACACACAAGCCGAAAACGCGATAAAACTGTCTATAATGAAATGAATTAAATCGTTCGCCCGCACAAATGACGGTATAGCAGGAGAGAAAGCGTGCGAACCTCTGCTGTAAAAACTGAGTGTCTCATAGCTCTGCTGGCATCTCCGCGCCACTACGCACGCGCCTTTGAAGTTTACCGACTGGCGATGGATCGAGGCACGCCACCACAGGCAAAAGCCGCGTTCCCACGATCTCTTGTAATGGAGGCGAGACGGGACGAATACTTAACAACACGCCATGGGAACAAGGCCGCCTCTGCTAGCGGAGATGAGACGCAGCTACCCACTCTATGTCGGTAAACATCACAGGCGTGTGTAGCGGTGCGCTGTTGTCATCGGTTTGCAGCAGCGGTGCACACCCCTTCTGTCGCTGTAAAGTGCTCTGTGCCAAACGACACTAGGCAACGTGGTGGGGAGGTGGCGGCGAGGTAAGCTAGGGCTAACTTGCGGCCCGCGCTCGTCCCAACACTTCGGCTATTGAGGTCCCGTCCCGTCTCGCCTTCGTTACAAGAGATCGTGGGAACGTGACTTAACACGGACGGCTCTATTTCCATGGCCCGCTGGTGTGAGCTGCAGCGGGCCTTTAGAAGCCACCTTTAAAGCTAGCTTCCCACGGTCAGCGTATTCGGCTACCAAGAGCGGACCTTGGAAAGGGTCTCGCCTCTATCCGTCGCCCACTTGATAAACATCAAACGTCCGGGTAGCTGAAACGACACTAGGCAAGGTGGTGGGAGGCGGCGTGCTGATCCGTACGCTTCGGTCGATATAGCACGGCCTACAAAACCACGTGCCGTGGGAACCAACCTTAAGGATCAAAGGCGCGGCAACGCTGATATGCTATTTATGCCTTATTCATTGTGGCTCGTTGTTTCCGCAATCTTTCTGTTCATGGCTTATCTTTTAATCCCGTTATTTCCTTAAAAGGAATTGCAGTTCTCATAGAGTATTGGATTGCATGAGTTATTCCTTTCGCAGCCTCGTCCACCTCAAAATCTTTATCTCTGACTTTGGGAGGATTGAATCAACTCCTCAACCTCGACCAGTTTGCTTTGCTGACGTCATATCGCCGTTGGATCGTCATCACGCGTTCTGTCTTCAAATCTTCCCAGTTCGAACATTATTAGATTTTATTTGTTTGTTAAATGCTTTATGTTTGAGGCAGAAACTGGGGAGCATTCTAACATTCCCAATATTTGTCTCAGAATGGCCGCTACGCCAGCCACTAGATTTGAGCCTGGGCCCGTTATACCTCTCCAATCCGCTTTAAGACAAAGAGCAACACAGTAATTTTAAGTGCACGTGTCTTCAGTCTCTGCCTTGAATGCTACTGTAGTGGAAGAAGCGAAGTGATTTTTCTGCGAAGCGTGTAACAATATTCTGTATGTGAGAAGTGTATTTTTGTTTGTGAAATGTGAGGCGGAGATTGGAGACCGTCCCAGCATTCGCCTGAAAACCATAATCAGGACTGCCTGTACATGGGGGCCGCTCAGTGCACTGGCGGGTAGTAGAGCAACACTAATGGCCTATGGGCTTATCTTAATTTAATTTAATTTAATGGATCGCGTGCCTCGGTGGCAATATCCCTACGCATCTACTTTCCCTTTCTTATTAATTTTTATCTTAAATTCTTTTTTCCCACATACATACTTTTGGCCTTTGGTTAACTGTTCAGCAGCTCCTTTGTAATTCATTCCAGTCCTGACTCCCTTACACAGAACCCTTTGATCGAGCTCGATGGCAGATCAAAGGGTTACCGCTCACCCACCACGCTCCGTGATCACCCTCCCTCCTCTATGAATGAAAGTCTAGAGCACAATGTTGAACTGGCCTCGCAATCGGGAGGACAGTGGTTCGAATCCCCGTCCGGGCATCCAGATTTGTGTTTTCCATGGTTTCCCCAAATCACTCCAGGCGAATGCCGGAATGCTGCCTTCAAAAGACCATGGCCGAATTCCTTCCCGTTCCTTGTCCCCAGTCCCATCCCGTCTCTAATTACCTCGATGTCGACGAGGCGTAAAGCCATAAAAAAAGAGAAGGTTTTCCAACTAAATTCAGGGCCCATGGTTTGTGACAGACACGTTGACTGACACGGCTTTCACTTTTTTTACAAAAAAATACGATGCTGGACGAATTGTATCTTTTATAGTAATTAGACGGTTAACCTGAAACTAGACGGTATCTTTATGGCAGTATCGGTCGATGACACACCAAACTTACTTTCAGAGGAGTTCTCTGACACTCGTTTGGTTACGTTTTAGTACAGTGACTTCTAGGTTCTACCTGGAAGGCTGGATCACCGCGACCAATGTTTGGACGTATCTTTTTTGAAAAAAAAAAAAAAGACAGTAGAGATCGCAACTTCACAGCATCAAAGCTGGAATCATATTCAATGAGGAAAAATAGAAAGATGGAGTGTTGTGTTTGGATATTCTTATGAGCTGGAAAAGCAGTAGCAACTACCTGAAGTTAAAATATATCGATAAGTCGATGCTAGATGAACATGTTATAAAAAAAAAAGGCGGTTAAGTTTCTTTTGCAATAAGGCACCGAAGTTTTGGGTAGATGCTCTATCGATCAACATCTTGAAGAGAAGTAAAATTAAAGAATCACCATCTACATCAAATATCGTGCATGTTTAAGTTCTCGGCGCTGGTTTTATACTGGCGAGAAAACAAAATATCTAAGCGAATGAAATAATAAAAGTTCCAGGTGGTATGGAAAAAAGTTATTCGTAGAAATAAAAGTTGCTATGCTGATAAAGATATTTAGTTATCAAATTTTTGATCGATGCTTCAGAGTTTAAACCGTTACGTTAAGAGCTTCTTATTTGGTTCGAATCTGTTCCGACTGTGGCGCCTACACTTAGTCAGGGTGCAGCAAACTAGTATCCCTTATTGACGCTGATTGTGGAGTAACAACGCCAGATGACGTCACGGGCGCCGTCGCGGCGCGGGCGTCTTCCCAGCGACGCCGGCAGCCAAGCCCATCCCCGCATCGGACATGGTTTTTGCGACTTAACAGACAGCAGTAAGCTACCACTAGGGATGCCAAAAAAAGATCCACATAATTGAGTCTTAAGGCAGCAAACGCTTGAGTTTTCTGTCTCATTGCATCAGCGCATATTTTAATTACAGTCTCGGTTGTAAATTCACTTTTATCTGAATGAATATCATTAGGCAGATTCTGATAAAAAGGGATTTCTTGGTTTCAATCCTTTCAAGTTATTCGCAATTGAATCTATTTTCCTGAGGATGTGGGGGACGCCTTTCGACGTGTAGGTAATGAGGGACGTAAGGAAGGGAAGGGTGTTCTAATTTGCCTGAGCGCCGTGCAAACGTTGGGGAAAATTGATTGATGTTATATTTTTAGTAAAAAGTAATCACATATGACATTGCTGGCCGAGATATCCTCGAAAGTTTCAGCCGCCTAGTGGTAGAGTTTCAATTAGCAGCTTCTGTGGTGTAAATGAGACCTACATTTTTACTTGGAACCCGAACCACGAAGTTTCCCAGCTCACTCCACATGAAACACGCAAATCTTTGTCAGAGGTCGTGGTCAGTTTAAGGTCACATAAAAATTCTGGCAAATACCGTTATTCGAACCGCGAACATTTCCATCCCCACTTAGGCGCCTTACTCAACGATCTAGTTTTTATTTTACTTACGTCTTTACATCCAGTTGACGTCGTGGTCATCAGAGGTGGGAAGGGAATGGGGACAAGGAACGGGAAGGAACTCCGCCATTGAATTTTGTAGGAACTATCACAGCATTCACCTCGAGTGATTTCGGGAAACAATGGAATACCGAAATCTGGATAGTCGGACGGGAATTTGAACTCAGGTCCTTCCAAATGGAGATCAGAGCATTACCTCCACCCACTAGGGTCGATCGATCGTGACGGCCAGGGTTTAGGCATTCGCCTTGATTGGCAGAAACTGCATAAACCGTCTTCGAAATGACTGGTAAAGCTCAGACTCTTTGTACCTCTCCATGTTCCGTCAAACGGTTTTTTCATTACTCTGCATTGCAAAATAATGTGTATACAAAGTTTTGGACCAAAACTATATTTTCCCTTCTCTATGCATTCCATGAGGCAAGAGAGAAGAAAAAATAGCTATATCCGTCAGAAGGTACCTTCCTTCTTCCCATAACTTACGTATGCTATTCCTGTAACAACAACAAATTGACTGCGTAAACTTCCACGGTCATTTTGGTTCTCCGGGTGGAGCCGCTTTGATTTATTAAAAACCTAACGTTTCAGATATCTTGCTACGGCTTTCATCAGGATTATGAAAGGCGTAGCAAGATGGCTAAAACGTTAGATAATTTAATTTAATTGCAATGGAGCACACGCTCCGGTGGCAATTTCCCTACACACCCAACTTCCCCCTATCCTGCACCCACCTACATTTGCCCACTACAAATTTTAACTTCCCCTAGGTAACTCATTCCAATCCCTGATACCCTTACCTAAAAAAGAAAATCTTCCCACACCCTTGTGCCTGAAATCAAGTGCCAGCTTGTGGTCATGGTCATCTTTTCCCTTCCATGAACTACTTTTCATACCTACTGAAATATCTTACCATGTCTCATAGCCAGTATACGCCCTGTACACTCCCAAGACCCTCCTCATCCTCCTCCTGTCTTGCAATGAATCCCATTTCAGCTCCTTTATCATATCCGTCACTGATTGCATTCAGCGATAATTTCCAGAAACAAATCTAGCAATACCAATAAATAGGTGAAAGTAGTATTTCAGCGCAGTCTGAAGTTAAGCTAGATGACCACATTATAGTCAGTTAATTCAAGCGCATATTACGTCATCTGTTTGTCAGATTATTCCATTTCAACGGCAGTAAAGTATCTTTCAAACTCAGCTAATGACTGAATCAATATTGCCTGAATCGAGGCCTTTGAGTGAGCTGTTCAGTACGGGCCTGGCATTCGCGAGAACCCTGGTTTAATTCCCGCAATCCAAATCTCGCTATTTAATAAAATCAGTCTAGGTAAATACGACTATGATTCATTTTGTAAATGTCTTGGCTGATTTCCTTGCCAACGGTCACATCCAGTAGATATCAGAAGGAGACATAAAGCATGAATGTCTGTTCTCCCTTCGATAATTTTGTCGAAACTATCATTACTTTTAAATGGTACGTTTGTTTCTATGTATCTTTAACCGTCGCTGACACCCATACATGATATGTTATTATAAAAGTGCTCCTATTTTGAACTTTAATACATTCGATTACAGCTAAGAGCAGTGACGCAACCGACGTTAGTATTACTTTTTAGGGGGAAAAAAGTTGCCATTTACGTGGAGTGATTCCGGGAAATCGGTGAAAACAGAAATCTGGATGGCCGAACCGGAAATTGAACCCGCGTCCTCCTGAATTCCAGGCCCGAGTGTTACCGCTCACTCCTCACGTTCGGTCACCGTTCGTAACTGGGGGAAAAAAACATAAGAATTACATGGTGTCTACAAAACGGAGGTGGAACCTTTATTCTTCGAGTGCTTCTCAGCAGATCTTTTTTTTTTCTGCCTAAGAAAGGCATGTAGAATGTAAAATCGAGCCTGAAGGGTGCACGGGATGGCTCGAGTTCAAATAACCGTTTCGGAAATCCACATTTCAGTTTTCCACTATGCCAGACATCACTCCTGGTGAATGCCGGGATGGTTAGTTCAAAAGGCCGTCGCCAAATTTCTTTCCCGCTCTTTGTCGACGCGGCGTAAGGCCCTATCCTGCGCGTATAGGGGAGGTAAAAGGAAACCAGGTTCGAATCCTGGACCCCGCGTACTTTTTAGGGGGTTTTATGGAGCGTGGTGGATGAACGGTTAACGCATTCGGGAGGACGTCGCGCCCGATCGAATCCCCGTCCGGGCATCCAGATTTGGGTTTTCCATGATTTCTCCAAATCACTCCAGGCGAATTCCGGGATGCTTCCTTCAGAAGGCCATGGCCGAATTCCTTCCCGTTCCTTGTCACCTGCCCCATCCCGCCTGTAATGACCTAGACGTCGACGTCGACGTCGACGATGCGTAAAGCCATAGTAAAAAAAAAAAAAAAAAAAATTAGCTGGTTGTCCGCGGTCACCAAGGTGAATGTTGGAACGGTCCTCAATCTCTGCCTCGTAAACAAAGATACACATATCATAGAAAACATAAGTTTCAAGAAGCGCATACAGATGGCAACACCTAAGCTTTACTCATTTCTCCTGGAACTGACAATACCCAGTTATAACTGGCCAGTGAAACACTGGAAAAATTCTTAATTACATCCGATGATGACAATGTAGGCCCTGCGCAATCCATATTGTCCATTCGGGAATAATAATACGTTTTGTCCGTGACGTCGACCACGTTAACCGGCTTGTCCTCGTACATTATCATCATTAATTTAAGTATCGTCAGGACTGATTCGGCGATTTTGCTTCACAACGGCCAGATACAGGTGTAAAGACTGCATACCCGATACTAAGGAAAGAACTGATGGAATTCGCAACGACAGTATCACATTTATTTCTTTGTTAATATTTCAGTCTGACATTTTGAATAGACAGTTAGCATCTTTGAGAAGAAACCATAAACAATAACAAAAGTTTGTTTAAAAAGCTAAATTGTGTGTAAATACGTGTATAAATATGCTTTTCATAAAAAAAAACTGTTTAGTTGGTGAATAACCTCAAGAAGAAGAACAATAACTAAGCTTGTTCCAGAAGTTACTTTCAAAATCAAACGTGTGTAAATATGTTTCTTATTCAAAATTGTTCAGTGAGTGAGAAACCTCAAGGGGAGAAACTGATATTGAACAATTCTATACATTAATGTAATATAGAAAAAAACTGGCAATGGTGATGGTCTAATAAACCGAAACGCATATGCCATAACAAAGTTTTTTCATTTGTTAGCTGCACTAGACGGAGAAGAAAACCCAACATTTAGCTCTGACTTTAATTTTCAGCTATGTTGCTAGTTAAGGTAGCATGATTATACTGATTTCAGGTTTAAAAATATAAAAAACCTCGTCATAATCTGTAAAGTAGGGTTCATGTTACATTTAGAACAGTTCTTAATTTTTGCGCTCCTACGCCAGTTTACGGATAGTTTAAGAGACACATTCTTTCAAGCTGTGAAGACCACGTCGAAATCGATTCAGTATTTTATGCACGTTACAGGAAGAAACAAACACGGTCCCCTTACAGTTTCATAACAGCACAGAGTTCAGATTTTAATTTTGATATCCCGAACACTGACATTCAGTTAGGGAAAGTTGAATGATCCGGAAAATTCTTTAGAAGTTTCTTAAGTTTATCAGTATAATTTTTTGTTGAATGAGAAATATTTAGAAGAGTAATGGAAGCCGAAAACAAACGATGCAGTTGGGTTAAGATCTATACTTCAAATCGAACGTGGTGGGTGAGTGGTTAACTCTCTGGCCTCGCATGCCGGTTCGAATCCCCGTCCGGGCATCCAGATTTGGGTTTTCTATGGTTTCCCCAAATCACTCCAGGCGAATGCCGGGATGCTTCCTACAAAAGGACATGGTCAGATTCCTTTTCGTTCCCTGTCCCCCATCCTTTCCCGCCTCTAATGACCTCGACGTTGACAAGGAGTAAACTCATAATAAAAAAAATATATACTTCAAGTACTACTGCGTCTTCTGTTTTGACGACACCGTATTCTAATAGGCTGATGTTTTATATACACTTAAGTTTATCTTTACACTTTCATTGTTATCCCGATTTTCCAGTGCCTCGCTCCAGCCGAATGTGGCGATGGTTCATTTAAAAGTCCATGACCGAATTCATCTTCGTTCCTTTGTCTCAGTCCTTTCCCGCCACTATAGTGCGCGGGCCAGTTTAGCGAGGGTATGCGCATGTACGTCATCACTCTGCCAGTAGCCAATCACATTCAGTAACAATACAGAGCCTGTCGTGTTAACACGAGTGTTGAATGCGATGTGTTTGTGAATTGTACAGTTGTAAATCAGTGAGCATTGCAATACTTCCTATTCTAAATAATTGAAGATGAATAACATAAGCGTAAGGTTATGCATAGTCAAAGATAAAAGCAAGATTTGAAAGTACAGGGTCCGGCAATAAAACCTCCCACATTTCACGTAGCCGGCGTGCGGGTTGTAGTGAGGATACTGATGTGGAATGTGTTTTGTTTTAAAGAGGTGTACCTGCCATTTTCAGTGTGCGCCATGTCATGGCTTGGTGAGCATCGTGCGTTTGTTGTGGACGAATTTATTCGTAACAGTTGTTCTCAGATTTTCGGAGACGATTCGAACTTGGCCTACATGATCGTGTCCCGGATAGAAAAACTATTCAACTGTGGGTGTCAATCTTTAGAAAGACAGGTTCAGCACTAAAAAAAAAAACCTACAGGCCGTCCTCGGACTGCAACAACGCCGGAAAATTTGGCGCGTGTGAGTGTGTCTATGCAACATTCACCAATCTTTGGGGACACTTAAAGCCTATAGTGTACAAACATCGTCCCACAACACTGCAAGCACTTAAAGAGGCCATTACCTAGGAATTGGCAGCCATTCCAAGAGAAATGACGCGAAAATGTATGGAGAACTTTCTGGATAGACTTTGTCAATGTGTCAACATTGGAGGGCAGATATCATTTTTAAAACAAAATAATTAAAAATGGCAAAGTATGTATTTTTCATAAATAAAAGTAATTATTCTCTATCATAATTAGTTTTTATGTGACAACACATTAAAATGAGGGAGGTTTTATTGCCGGACCCTGTATATAAGCATTTTAAGCGCGAAGCAGACGCGAGAGGGCCGATCTGTGGCGTTGCCAAAGCTCAAGAGAGAACTGCTAAAGCGTGTGATACTAGCCTTAGAACTGTACTGCGAATAGTCAAACGCGGTAACGTGGCATATTCTATGTCAACCCTATTTCTCTCTCTCTCTCTGCGCAACCCGCCGTCGTTCGTGACGCGCACTATATTGACCATAACCATAAGAAAAAAAAAACAAAAACAAAAAAAAAAATGTGCTTTGTAACTTCACTCAGTCGGTGCACACTAGTGTGTCCGCGCGCGCCAAAGCCGCAAAATACTGGATCGTGGATGTACAACAGGCTCAAATCCTGGTCCCGGCTTACCGGCCATCCTGACTCTTAATTACCTAGGCGTATGCTGGGGCGCTCCCCTCTATCCGCCTCATAAACTACACATTTCACAAATAAAAATACACTTATCATACACAAGTTACACATTCTGCACACGAATGGCCTTCAGAATAACTTCCCCAGATGCGGAGATAAAACTCAATATGCAGCAGTTCTAATACCATCTATTAAGTACTTTGTTACATGCAAGAACCGATAAAAGGAATTCATCAGCGTTTTATATAACGATGAAACAGAAGTTTCATTTCTGGCGTATTCCTATCCGCGAACTACGGACATGTAGCACCAGCGCACTATGGTTTACGTTTGTAAGGATTGTCTCCGAGTGGTGCTATACCATTATCAGGTAGCGCATATAAATGACTGCAGCAACAATCAAAACACATGCAGCGATCGTGGTGTGAGAGCGGTAACGTTCCGGCCTCGCATTCTGGAGGATGCAGGTTCGAATCCCCATCGGCCATCCAGATTTCGGTTTTCCAAGGTTTCTCAAATCGCTTCAGGTGACTGCCGGGATGGTTCCGTCAAAAGGCCATGGTCAAATCCCTTCCCATGTCTTGCCCTCAGTGCTTTCTCGCCTCTAATGACACATCGTCGACGACGTATAAAGCCATAAGAAAAAAAAATTGTGGAGCATTACACACAGACCAAGACTTAGTATCGTGTATGCCATCGTAACTTACTTCGAAGTACCAGTTGGTAGTTGGTGGAAAGATATTGAACGTGAAGCAGTGAAAATTTGGCCAATATTTTTCATATACCAATACTGTTTGGAAACAAAATACATGAGTACAACACGTCGCAATTGCAGCTACTTACCGGTGGATTTTCCAGACACCTGTATTCTTTTACTCACCGACTGCTCGTTGCTGCCCGTATTAAGAGCACTCACTTCAGATTGCTAAATATTTTGACTGGATATTTATTACAGTTATCTTTACCTTAAAAGATTGGTTTGTGATGTCTTCCTCGTATAGGTTTCTTATGGCAGCAAAAAATAATCAAACACCTTTAGCGGTCTCTAAAAAGTCAATATTGGTCAAAACAGTTTTTAATTACTAGGAAACTTTCTACTGCCCAATCAAAATGCCGGGGTACTCCAGCAAGAAACAATGTTAGATTATATACGCTCGCTTTGGTCCCTGGTGGGAAGAGTTCCATGGATTTGGAAGAGTACATGTTATTCTGATTTTTTTTTCTTTTGCTTCGGGATTACACCTCGTCGTAAGGGCGGAAGAGGATGGGGCAAGGAACGGGAAGGAATTTTGGCATGGATTTTTGTTAGAACGATCCCGCCGTTTGCCTGGATTGATTTCAGGAAACGATGGAAAACCAAAATCTGGATAACCGGACGCGGATTTGAACCCGTGCTCTCCCGAATGTCAGGCCCGAGCATTTCCCTCGTTCAAAACTAAAAATAATATCAACTACTGATTGCATCTCAAATCTTTGTATAATTTTTCAGTGTTGACTACAAAAATATAACTTCTCGTCGTAATTACTAAGTTGTAATTAGTCGTAGTTAGTAATTAGTACAATTTCCTGTCACATTTTTACGTAATCTTCAAAAAGTCAGATGAAACGCCAGTGATTGTGAATGGCTTTGTCATCTTCCTTTCCTTATTCAGCAGTCACTCCTCTTCGGTTTCGAAACGTCAAGAAGAAAATTGTTTCATACAATGAAATGCATTCTCAGGAAGAACCTGTTTCAATTTGGAGTTAACTATGTCATGTTTCAGTACATCTTATTTCTTGTGGGAGAGAATTTTATGCCTTCTGTACAATTTGCAATATCTTTCAATACTCAATCTGAAATGCTAATATTTACTATACAATTGCCGAAGAAACTCTCAGAGAATAGTACCATCTGACACACATTCCCTCACGGGATGGATTTTATATGAAATAAAATATTATTTATCCCTTACTTCCAATGCGCATATAATGTTGTTTCCAAACACAGTGGTTTCCACTTATCTCGCTCATTGTATGCCTTCTAACTTTAACAATATAGGCTGCTAAGCGTGTTCCTTAATCTTAAGGTTGGCACACTAAGCCTACTATCATGTGTAGGACTGCCAGTTCCTTTCCTCCCTACTTAACCTAAAGGTGACCTACAGTTTAATGTTTCATCCCAACCACGGAAGACTTTCTGTCGCACTTCACATTACGCTGCAAGCTGCGCCAGAGATGAAGGTCGGATAAAAGGCCTACGAAGATACCCGCCGAAGCAGGGATTCGATCCTGGGACGTTTCGATATGCAATCAGACGCCTTAACCACTCAGCCATCAGACAGCTTAATACAGAAAGAGCACTGATTCATGCGGCATAGAGAACTTGTTATATTTCCGTATATTTGAAAGTTCACGCTTTGTTGACATCGAAATAAAGAAAGCGTAGTGTCTCTTTTATTAGACATCCGACCAGGCGACACGTTTCCATTGATCCGCGGCCCAATCTCGATGATGTGCTCACCACTGCCATCGTATTTGATGATGTCGGGTCAACAAGGGAACATGTAATGGCTGTATGCTTCGGAACCCCACGATCAACAAAATAATTGTTTTAAAAAACATAAAAACCGCCTTCAAAAAAAAAATACACTAAAAATTTTAAAATAACTTTATGCCTTGCTTAGAAGAAAGTAAATCTAAATTGACAATATTTTACATTATTGTTATTACATTAATCAGTTATTTTGGAGTCGGTGCCAGCTGTCACATCGCGAAGAACGAATTACTGAACTTTATTTGGTGTTCGAGGCAACACGGGGAGTACGAACAAAAAATCCGAATATTTTACAGCATGTAGTGAGGCAGATATTGTTATTGTAAAAAATAGTTTAGGGAAACAGATTAGACAGTATTTTAATCTGTGGCTCGACCTCGTTGGTCGTCCAGGCATATCTCTGGCGCTACAGTGTCAGTTGCTAGGCTGCATCATGCAGTAAACGCTTTACAGTTAGTATAATTTTGGCGTATCATCTGTATGTTTCAGTTTTGTTGTAACCTGTTCCTAACATTAATTGTATGTAAGTAGTAACAAGATTTTTTTATGTTTATTGTTATTCATTATTGTTTTTATCTTTTTGTTTTTCTTGCTTTGGCTAGCACCGACTCAAAGACTAACTGATTAAAGTAAAAATTTCAATAACAGTAATTTAAAACATTGCCAATTCAGATTTACTTTCTTCTAAGCAAGGTATAAAGTTATTTTAAAATTTTTTTGATGGCGGCTTTTATGTTTTTTAAAACAATTATTGTATTTTTAAATTTTTAGTGGTGTTATAGTTTGTTTTGTATTTTAAATATGCCGCAGCAGTTCTCATTTTGAGGAATTCCTGGTAGATCACTGGTTAAAGCGCTTGCTTTAAAAAAAAATTGACTTTATGCAATCAAACAACTTCCAGAACGGGATGAATTGCATGCTGTGTTAAGGAATGTTAGTTTACATTTTGGTCCAGCCTGTATTTCGACCTAATCATAACATCTGTTAATGCTGCTACTTGATAATCGAAAAATGTAACATCTGGACATTAACACATACCACATAAACAAATCTGTCTCTGGAATATATCTGTTTGTATCGGCATCACACAGAAAATATAAATTTTTAATTGGTTTTCACAACATGAAAGTTAAGGGTCCAAGTTGAAATCTGAGATACGTTTTGGGACATTAGGGCACATTTATTTTATGAATATTCTGCCATTACTTAAAAATAGCTTAAGTGATTTTGACAGGATTTTAAACTGTGGATTTCTGTAAAGAACATTAGAAATTAAAATGGGTGGGGGTAAAGGGGAAGAGGGATTGGGCATTTGTATGCCAAACTTAGACTGTCTTTTCTATTTGATTTAAAGTATACGTGTGTAAATTTCTATTGATATCGGTTAAAAAACTGTAGGTATGTATAAAAAAAACAATTAAGGAATTTAGAGGCGAAAGAGTAATTTGGTTTTTGTATAGCAAGTGTGGACAGTATTTTTCTCTTTGTTTTAAAGTATACATGTGCAAAGTTCCATCGAAACCAGATAAAAACTGTAGCTTTGTGTAAAGTACATTTGCAAAAAGTAATTGGGGTAAGGGAGTGAGTGGTAGGGTGTTGTTTACAGAATGTAGGCACTATGTTTCTCTTTTTTTTTAAGTATACATGTGCAGTGTTCCATCGAAGTATGATAAAAACTGTGGGTGTCTAAAAGAACATTGGAAATTAGGTGTGTTGTGGGATGAATGGAAGAGGGGTTGGGCTTCTGCAACTAAATTTAAACACAATTGTTCTGTATGTTTTAAAGTATACATGTGCAAATTTCCTTCAGAATCGGATAGAAACTGTGCTTTGTGTAGTTTAAGGAGATCGAAAGGGGGAGAGGGGTTTGGCTACTCTAAAACAAATATAGACAGTATTTTTCTGTTTGTTTTGAAGTATACATGTGCATACTTTCTTCAAAATCAGATAGAAACTGTACCACATTTACAGTAATTAAATGAGTAGAAAGGGGGATAGGGTTTGCGTTTTTGTGAAAGTAATGTGGATAGTATTTTTTCTTTTTCTATTTATTTTAAAGTATACGCATGCGAAGTTCCACCGAAATCGGGTTAAAATTTGGGTTTGTACAAAAATTAAGGGGTGTAAAAGGGGAGCTAGGGTAGTTTTTGGATTTTTTTGGTCAGAAATCTTCTTAGTGAAAAAATAGATATAAGCGCCAACTTCCATGGTAGTTATTTTTTTTTATTTTATTTATTTATTTTCCATATACAACATAGCCCAGCACCTAGTATCTAATATGGGCCCTTATTTCCATTATTTAACATGTACATATATTTTATCCTATATATATATATAACGTATTAACATATAAACAATGAATCCAAGAAAATTTTGATTAAATTTCCAATATCTATTACATCTACTGTTATTAAACAGAATGGGCACCACACTGCTACATCTACTACTACTACTACTACTATTGTCCCTAATATTACTACTAACATTACTACTACTATTATTAATATCATTGCTACTACTACTAATACTACTATTACCACCACCAATTGTCACAGCCACACTTCGGTCCACTAGTGTTCATTTTTCTTGGTGTTGAGTGCGCTCCGAAAGTAGAGTCTCCTGGAACCGGCAGCAAAGTCAGCCGCCCAGGCCATCAAGAGTTGACCTCCTGGAATACCAAGACGGCCCCAGCTGTCGCTCAGAAGACGGCCTCTCTGGAGCACACTGAAGTTCCTCCGACGATTGATGTTGCTCATTGTCGTAGGATATCTTCCGTCAATCCGGTGTTGTGAAAGTCAAACTTCCAGCATCATTGTTCCCTCCTCTTCTGCTATCTGTGGCCTTTGATTTCGCTCGGCAATTTTCCTTTTTATAAATTTCTCCTTCCAAAATTTTGAGGCTAGATCAGCTGCCTCGTCCAGAAAATGCCACAAACTTTCGTCGCGCAGTATGTCAAATATTCTCTTACCTTGCAGCCGAGCTTGTTGGTGTTCTCTCAAACTGGCTGTTATTTTACATTCCCATACCACGTGCTCCGGCGTACTTTCTTCACCACATTCGCACCTGTTTGAATCTACAATATTTCGACTTCGGAGCCAGATATTGTATGGCCCGTGACCTGTAATGTAGTGTACCAATCCGGGAGAGGGTTGAAGGTACTTCAACTTTAACCTCTCCTCTACGGATGGGAACATATCATATGCTCTTCGACCAGTTTCACTGTTGTTCCATTCTTGTTGCCATTCCGCCAATAGAAGCTTCTGAATGTGCATCTCCGATGTTGCTTCGCTGCCTACAATTTCTGCTACCTTATCTTGTTTCCCTTTTCTGAGCCAGTATATGGCACCCCGTTTCCTTACTTCAAGGTCCAGTGGCCATACACCAATGGAAACGGTTAATGAATTTGTTGCCACGGTTCTGTATGCTCCTGTCAATCTTAAAAGTATTCCTCGTTGGACACCTCTGACTCGCTGTTTTAGTTTTATTTTTCTTAGATGCTTTGCACACACACACTAGCTGAGTAGCCCACTAAAGAGGATAAAATTGCGTCATGGTATAGTCTTGTTGTTTGGACTGGAACAGTGAATTTTCGTTGGCCAATATTAATGATTTTATTCATGACCGCCACTGCTCTTGCTATTGTCTTCTCTAAGTGGGCTTCGAAGTTTAAACGTTCATCCAATTGAATGCCTAAGTACCTGCACACTGGGTTTCTATGAATTGATTTACCGTCGATTCTTATTGTAGGTTTTCGAGTCAGCTTGCCCTTGAGCAACATAAATGTTGTTTTATGTGGTGCTAAACTCAGCTTGACTTTACTGCACCATTGGCTAAGGCAGTTAAGTACTAGATTACTATTGTACTCAATTTCTGCTCTTGTTGCTCCTTCCACGAGTAGTAAAAGGTCATCAGCAAAAGCTATTAGACCTAAAAGTTCAGGTAATCTTTGTAATAGTTCAATCACTGGTTCCATCCCTATATCCCAGAATATGGGACCGCAAACTGAACCTTGCGGGCATCCTTTAGTAAGGGTCTTCGTGATGAATGAGTTCTGGCATCTTAAGGAAGCAGTTCTAAATCTGCAATAGTCCCTGAAGGTGTAGAATAATCTTCTTGGACAACCAATCTCCCTCAGCCGTTCAAATAGGGCGGGCCACCATAAGTTGTCGAAGGCTCCCGAGATGTCAATAAATATGCCCACTACATACTTTTTTGTACGGCTACAAATTATTTCCATCGACCGATTTATGGCATCCTCTGTCGACTTCCCGATTCTAAATCCATATTGACTAGGATTCATTCCCAGAACCTCCCGGTGGTTTTGTAATTTTTTGCATAGAATCTTCTCTTGAACTTTGCCAAGCACATTCAATAAACAAATCGGCCGGTAAGATTTCGGTTGAAGAGGATCCTTGTCGTCTCCTTTCTTTAGAATTACCACCTCGCTTTTCTTCCATATTCCCGGAACTCTACCCTGATATAGGCATTCGTTCAGGAGCCTGCATAGGACGGGGGTTAATTTTATGATTAACTCCTGCAGGACCTCGGCTGGAATTCCATCCGGACCGGGAGCCTTTCCTTTTTTCATTTTGTTTATCGCGGTTATTACTTCTTCGGGTGTAATATTATTTCCTTCCTCTTGACTCCAGCAGGGCTGCCACATGTTCCTTCGTAGTGTAGCTTGTTCTACTGTTTCTTCTTCAGGGTTGTTATCAGGAAGCAAAACTTTTAATAACTCCTCCGCTGAGTCTCTCCAATTTGTGGTTAATCGTCCATCTGTTCTTTTTACTGTGGATAGTATTGTGGGAGGCCTGATTTTACCTGCAGCTATTTTGTAAGGAATACCCCATGGATTGTTCATGAGATTTTCCAACACGAAGACTTCCCAGCATTTTTGTTTTGTCTCTCTCATCGTGTCTTTGAAAATCTGCCTCTTCTGCCTGTAACATTCGAGGAGGAAACTTCTGTCTGCTGCCACCATGTTTCGATGATACGTTCTCCTCGCTCTTCTCATTTTTAGCCGTAGTTTCTCAAGTTTTTCTGTCCATGTTTTGTCAGTGGGATCTACCATCTTTTTTAGTGGTATCGCCCGTTTCATGGCACTTTGTATTGCAGATGTCAGCTCTCTTGCGGCTTTGTCTACATCGAAGTGGTTTTCTGGCAAATCCGGTGGAGTGAACACATTCCTTAATTTTCCCCATGCAGCTTTCTTGATGTTATATGCTGTTTTAATGTTTCCGTTGCCACTGGTTTCTTCTGTCTGCGTTCTACCCAATTCATAGACAATCAAATTGTGATCACTTGTTGTCATGTTGTCAAGTACTCTCCAGCCCCAAAGCAAATTTCCCGCATCAATGTTTGTAACTGTTACGTTAATATTTGTTCTTGCGCCAACACTGTTGCAGAAAGTAGAAGGATTATGTGCTTGGTTTCTAACCTCTAGACCCCTCTCCTGTCAGTCTTCTTGCTGTGCCAAAGAGCAGACTTTGCATTGACGTCCGCAGCAATAACGAGTGGATAATTTCCCAGAGCTGCATCTATCTGCCGTATTCTATCTAGGTATGGGAAGATCTCGTCACTGTACTGGAAATACATGCTTACCATTATGAAGCTTCCCCATGCTGCTCTTATCTCAGCACATACGTGTGTTCATCACATAACTGCGTAATTTTTGTAACCGTTATCTGTCTATTTAAAACGATTATTGCTGCCATTGGGTTATTGCCCTCTGTGATTATTCGTGATGTTACAGGCATGTGCGGTATTTTTCCTTGCCAGGAGTACGGTTCTTGTAGACAGATAATATCTGATTTCAATTCCTCAACCACCTTTCTGATTTCATGCAGAACCATGGCGTTTCCTTTAGTATTCAAGTGAGTAACTTTTAACATAGAATTTACGGGTGTCTCGTATGCACATTGCACTGGGGCCAAGGTAGTCTTGTATCTAATAGAATGCGTCCATGGGTCATGACAAACTGCTTGTATGTTTCCTCAGGATCAAATATTTCTCCTCTTCTCTCGAAAATCTTGTGAACTAGTGTGAGGAGATGAGATGGATCTGTTGGAAGATTTAGTGATCTCAGTTGTATTCTGTCAATTGCCGAAGGTTGTGGGAACGTTATGTTTTTACCGCCAGGATGGAGGACTCTTGTCAAATGTCGGAGGGCAAGTGTAAGTGTATGCACTTCTTCGAGTCTAGTTAGCCGAAGTGTATGTTCAAAATCGGCGTACAATACCGCTGGATCTGCAGTAATGGAATTCGGTTGACTTTTCACAAAGTTCGGGTGTTTTATTTGGTTGGTACGCATACTTGGTTTGCGAAGATGATATTCATTTTCTTTTGAATATCCAAGCCCACCGCCTCTAACAAAACGCTGGCAATAAGACGAGTCAGAAGGGGAGGAAATTTCGTCTAATTGCTCGTCTATTAACAGCTGCTGATCGGTTTGCACGCTGGCGCTTACCATCATTTTCTGCACTTCAATCACCTTTCAGCTCTTGCAGCATTTCTTCGTCTACGAGATGGGGGATTGCCTCTCTTCTTTTGATTTTTCATTCCCACTTTTCCAACTGCTATTTCAACTGCTCTGTATATCAGGTCTGCTATATTCTCCATCGTTTCGTGATCTATCCTGCATGACTTACCTCTTTTCTGGCATGGGATGCACGTTTGGGGCATCGATTTCTTATCACACTGATCACGCTTGTGATTGTTCTGACCACAATGACAAGTCTCTATGTCCATTTTGCAGTGTTTACTCACATGTCCGAGGTCTCTGCACTTGACACAAGTCGGTACCACTGTGTAATCTTTGCAGTTGATTGCACTGAATTCCACGTAAATTTTATGTTGCTCTAGTAATAATTTGCGTATAGCTGGGCTTACTTCTATAACGTGATGAACGGTAGGCTTTTCACGGGGTCCTGTTTTAAATTTAGGGCAGAAATCGCTTGCGAACTCCTCCTTTGATAATTTAACTTCAAAATTTTGTTCATATACTTTACCTACTAGATCATTTATTTCCAGATGTTTTGGTACATCATATAAAATTACCAATGGTCTCCTCTTTCTTGGAAGCTCGCATTTTAGCGTTTCATTTAATTCTTTGTGTTCCATCAATTTTTTGACATCCTCTTTAGTTTCTGCATCGATAATTACTGAGTTATTGGTACTCCTTATTTTATTAATTTTTATTTTGTCTTTTGATGGTTTGATTATTTTGGTAATTTGTTCCACAATTACTTTTGGGTTTTCGCCACATCTTGAACTCACGAAAAGAGAACTTGTTTTCGCGGGTGTGATTCTATTTTTTGTTAAGCTAGTTGGCTTACTGGCCGCTACAGCATAGCTTCGCCGACAAGTTGTGTTTCCATTTGACTTAAGATCCTCAATTGTTTTATTTAGCCTCTCTACTTCTTTGTTTAATTCTGAGCTTTTTCCTTCTATGAAAGAAACCGCAACCGCCCAACTGGCAAGCTTGTCTTTAATTTCACGGAGTAGCGTTTCATTCAATTTTTTGCCCACGTTTTCGTTTAAATAGCCGACCAGATTTTCATATTTTTCAGCTAGCATTGGGGTTTCATTGGTTTTATTTGCACTTGAGGAAGCCGCTGCCATCGTTTTGCGAGCGCCTTTTACTTACGTTGCAGCTGTTGGACACCGCTGAGCTGTCAACATGCTGACGTCGCTTGGCGTTGAACTGTGCGGCGAAGCCGGTGACTGCCGCAACCAATCGCAAACTAAATAATTGTTCACAGAGCCAGTGTTAGATTAGCTATTATTGATCCACTTTCACACACACTCACTAAAACACTAATTTTCCACCGTCGCGACTTTTGAAAGTTCTGCGTTTCGTTTTTCCCTATCAAAATGAACTAAACTTCGAGAGCGAAGCGCGACGCGGCTGCTTGTGTGGCACTCCCACTCGCCTTCTTCCATGGTAGTTGATCAAACGGTGTCGACTGTAGCTTTTTATAAAGAATATTGACAAAAATTAATGAAGTGGAAGGAGGGAGAGGGGTTGGGCTTTGGCTGACCAAATGTTGACAGGTTTTTTCTCTTTATTTTAAAGTATACATGTTCAATCAAAATCAGATAAGAAATGTAGGTTTGTATAAAATTAAGGGGTTTAAAGGGGGAGAGGGAGTGGTTTTTGTATTTATATTTTTGGTCAGAAACCTTCTCCATGAAAATTTACATGTATATTCCAACTTTCATGGTAATCGGTCAAATGGTGTCGACTGTAGCTTTTTACAAAGAACACTGACAAAAATTAAGGTTGTGGAAGGAGGGAGAGGGGTTGGGCTATGGCAGGCCAGATGTTGACAGGATTTTTCTCTTTATTTTAAAGTATACATTTGCAAAAGTCAATCAGTATCAGATAGGAAATTAAGGTGTGTAAAGGGGTAGAGGGGGTGTTTTTTTTATTTTGGTCAGAAACCTTCTCCATGAATAATTACATGTATGTTCCAACTTTAATGAAGATCAGTTAAATGGTGTCGACTGTAGCTTTGTGTAAAGAACATTGTCAAATCTAAGGGGGTGGATAGGGGTTCAGTTTTTTCAAACCAAAAGTTGACAGTATTTTTCTCTTAATTTTTGACTATACACGTCCAAAGTTCCATCGAAATGGGATAAAAAATGTGGGTTTGTATAAAAATTAAGGTCTGTAAAGGGGTAGAACGGATGGTTTCTCAATGAAATTCATATGGGACCACTTTGGTGTTATTCATATCCATTATAAAAATTTCATTTAAATCGGTCCAAAATTGGCGAAGATATCGCTGAAAATACATAAAAAAATACAGACGAATTGAGAACCTTCTCCTTTTTTTGAAGTCGGTTAAAATGTGCACTGAACGGTGAGCTCTGAAACACGTGTGGCTGAACTAGCATTGTACTCTGCCGTCAGATCTGTCACAGAGTGGACAAGCCCCCGACGTCCACGTTCTGTGATGAGTAGGGTTCGGATCTTAATGACAATCATATTGTTTTCCTGCCTTCTTATTGAGCTGCAATGCTAAATTAAACACTGACTGAACGTTTCTGATTGTATTTAAATGTATTTTATATAGCGTATAAATGCATATCAGACCATTTTATTGGTTTTAGTCATTTTACGATGATCTTTATCGTCATATGTTCATATTTTGAAGAAAAATCTGGTAATTTTTTAATAGTACAAGGAATTTATTAAAGTTATAGATGAGAAGAAATCGCGATAATTATTCACAGAATTGTACTCCTATTATAATTTGGAGGAAAAAACAAAGCTAATTGTCACTGAATTGGTCAGAATTCACCAGTCAAGAATTAAATTTATACATTATTGTCATCTTTAAACATTAATGTTCCGCCAGCCTGTGTCGAGCCGTGTCAATCAATGTCTCAGTACTTTGTCGCCAATACTTTTGAAAATAATCCTCCGTCAGTGTTAAATCTGCAGTGGATCAGTGAGTACTGCCATGTCAAAAACAAAATTTTCTGAAAGTGCGAAGTTAGGTGCTACGAAAAGGAATTTGGAGAGGAGTATTTAGTACAGACGAAAGAGTTCATTTCAGTATATTATGTGAAATTAAGGTTACTTCAACAAAACGATTTATTTTTCCAATGGTGCAGTGAGTGTACGGAAACAAATTATGTTGTCTACATGAAAACCACTCTACTAGATATAATAAATGATGTATAATTGAGCATGTTTTGATGTATAGTAGATTTAAATGTTTGGTAATATTTTGTTATTTTTAGGTCATATTTACCCGTTTTCAAGGTCACTTTTGCATGCATATTTCTCTATTTTTTTATTTTCTTTTCTCATATCGATCCGAACCCTAATAATCATCACTAACGGAAAGCATTGCGGAACTTGCCTAACATTGGAGCTCGCAAGTACTAAATCCCTGTCTCGGCGGGGATCTTCATAGGCACTTAACCCGGCCTTCACCTCTAGCACAGCTGGCTGTGTAATGCGAAGTACGCCAAAACGGTTTCGTGATTCGGATTCCACGTTGAACTGTAGGTCCGCTGTACCCGCCAGGTTTGCCGGGCTAGGTTAAGGCAGCTACGACAGGAGCGGAATGCGCAGCGAATAAATTATTATAACTAGCTTATATCTTTCACAAAATTTTATAAACCTGCTACCTCGCTCATCTCTTTTCCCTAGACGAAAATTTCCTACAGTATTCCCCTTTTTTCCTTCTCCCACTATCGCATTCCAATCACCAATGATTATAAGATTTTCCTCCCCGTTCACATATTGGATTAATTCTTCAATTTCGGCGTAAATTTTCTCTATTTCTTCGTCATCTTCCTGTGACGTTGGCATATACACTTGACTAACGTGGTTAGGGCGGGCGTAGTTTGTAACCTCATCAAAATAGTCCTGTCACTAAACTGTTCGTAATAACTCACCCGTTTCCCTACTCTCTTATTCATTACAAATCCTACACCAGTGACTCTATTGACAGCTTGTGTGTTAATGATCCTGTGTTCCCCAGACCAGAAATCCTGTGCGTCCTTCCATTTAATCTCACTAATCCCAACAACATCTAACTTAATTGACTCCATCTCCCTTTTTAAGTTTTCTAACCTACCTGCCCTATTGAGACTTCTAACATTCCACGCTCCGACTCGTAGAATGTTTCTATCCATTCTATCCTCCTTGAGTTGTCCCCACCCTGAGATCCGATTGGGTGACTATTTTACCTCCGGAATATTTTATCCAGGAAGAAGACATCATGATATATGTAATTTGAGAGGATTACATGTCCTCGGGATACCCTTAGTGTCTTTAATGCTCTGTAGCTGATTTCTTGAGAAAGCATTAGTGTAAAACGGTAATGACAGGCTAATTTAGCGAATTATAAAATAGCAGTTCTACCCATTCCCAATCAGAGATACCCACTCGCGCCAAGTGATCTTGCAACTTCTGCTGAAATCTGTAAGATATCCCATCATCCGGAATAAAGAGACAATTAACATTTAGCAGAAATTTTCGGTGGCCCTTTTGTATTTCTTTTTGTCAGCGTAAGGAAATGATTACAAGACGGTATTACTCTGTTATATTGTTGTAATCTGGCGTGTTTTTAAGGTATTTTGTAACATGATAGAACATTGATCCTTTTACAAGCGCTGTACACTGAGCAGCGGCAGATACAGAACGCTCTCAGTAACAGTATATTTGTATCCTCCAAGATTAACCTTCACTCACACCAGCGTGAGAACACATGTCCCCACCCTGCCCAAGTCAAAACCGCATAGTATGTTTTATTAAGCCAATTGGAGATAACTCACGTCTCGTGCAAATCAACACGAGCGAATCAAAGCTTTTCTTCTCCTACCATGTCGTTCTCGAGGAGTGCACTTCAACTTGGCTCTGCGATAGAGTTCAGCGACAGCTATGAAGATGTAGACATCATTTTTCTGTGTAGTAATAAGTAAAGGCTAGGTTTTATTCCTCCACAATCTATGTCGGCTTAAAGGAGCTTCAAGTTAGTTAGTATTTCTTTACGTAGATACTGAGTTGTTTAGAGCTATTTTTCAGTTGAATAAAAATTCTACAATACCTGTAACGTCAGATAAAGTTTTCCATAAGTTAATATGATATCACTGAAACTAACGTAGCCCTTCATTCAATCGTATATTTCTAGCATTAACTCCTATTTTCAATTTACTAGCAATGGGCAATAGGGTTTGTATTCTTCTTCAAAAACTAACATAGAAGTGTACTCGTCGGCTGTGACTGCGGCGAACATGTGAGTCGCTACAGCATTTATCCGAATTAAGATGTTACTTGCTGAGAGATCTTAGTAGATTTTTATTATATTCATACTTTGCCGGTACAAAAAATCCTACATATTCCCTTTTCGTCAGAGATTACATTTCAGATTCTACTTTAAGTCACTTTTATACTATGAATTAAAATTGTTATTCTCTTTCAGTGCTAAAGTAATACACTTAATTGGCAATTACTATAGGCAATTGTTGCCTTGTCCAATTTCCTACCTGCTCGGACGTTACAATACTTACTGCTAAGTAGAGGGTGAGGAGGGAATCTAACACGATTAAAACTGCATTAATCATCCGGGCCATGTGCCGTGGTGACAGGTCAAGGTTACAGACTACGTTTCCAATATTTGTCTGCAGTTTATTACCGCTCTGCCTACTGCCCTTAACTATAGTCAGCACTAATTAATGACACTCCACACGGCCGCATTAGGCGCCATGTCGTCTCCACAGCATCTGGTTCTCATTAGATAAGCCTGCGTGCGAAGTGCGCCACCCCTTCGCGGGACCTTGGGAACTCGCATATCCGCCTCCATAGCTGCCGACTGAAACAATTCTTGAACTGGCTGTGTGGCCTAAGTAGCCGAAAACAAAAAAAAGAAAACCTCATGAGAGTGGTAGAGGCTGCGACAAGAGCATGCAATGAAAGACAATACTATGGTTTGATTCTCCTGGACATCGATAGAGCGTTTGACTCCGTTTGCACTCGGGTCTTCTTCTCAAGTTATATGAACAAGGTTTCCCTGGCAAACTTGTGAAGCTCCTGAGGTCTTATCTTACCGAGCTCACAATCTGCGTCAGAGCTGGAGAGGCTAATTCCCGCAGGACTCGGTGCTGGGTCCTGTTATATATTCGTCGTTCACTGTAGATGTGCCTACCACACCGGGTGTCCTTATAGCACCCCACGCAGATGAAAACAGCACTGCAAGCAGAGGCAGAGTGATTAGAATTCGGCGCCTGCAAGATATACTCCGGAATACTGAGGACTGGGCGAAAAGGTGGAGAACCCGCATCAATTTCACCAAAACCCAGGCCATAACGATCTCGAGGAGACATAACAAGCGTCACCCCCCTTACTGAACTTCTATTACACAACGTGAGCATCCCATAGTCCTATAAAGTTAGGTACCACGGTGTGACACTTGACCAGAGACTAACTTGGAGAAAACGTATCCATGATGTCAGGAAGCTGGTGCAAGACTGCACGCCCTATACCCAGTGCTCAACAATAACGGTCTACTGAAGCCTGCCACGGATGTTAAAATCAACAACACTCTGGTCAGGCCACTGATAGAATACGCATGTCCCGTTTGGGATTACCAGGGCTCTAAAGCGGACCCTTCACGTACCCAACAGATTCTCGACAACAGTCTTGCACGAAATAACTAACAATCCGTTGTCCAAAGAGCGCTTCAGGCAGCTTTCAGCAACTTTCTATGAGCAAGCCCAGAAGATCCGAAACTCGGGGCCCGGGGGTCAACGCGCTCGGCCAGTATATTATGGATGTACCTGCACAAAAATTGTTAAATTAAAATAAGCCAATGAGAAGACATACCAAAAGAGATAAGTCATACTACCCAATATTCATTCGGAGTAAATGTCGCAAGACAATAAACTTCAATATATTCTGTCAGTGTCACGAATGGCAGTTAATGGTATGGTGTGCACTGAGTCCTGGTAGGCGAGTAGTAAATTTCCCCTTCTAATGTAGGGGTAAGGGCAGCGGAATGACCTTGAGCCGTCTTTGTTAACTGAACGGACTATAGTTGCGTTGGCGTAATTAATCCAGTAGGTGAAAGTGAGGTTAAAGTAACCTGGCACATCATTTTACTATCAGGAATTCGCTGGACTATCTAGTTTTCATTACTTCCTAGCGCTTCATCATTTGACGAGAGATGGAAATATCTTATAATAAGCTTTGTCTAACATACATTTAATTTAGTCCATTAAACTGGACGTTTCTGCCTACAACTATAAATGAACTTCCCCTCAGAACATGCAACAACTCTTTTAGGAAAATGCTTAAATTACTTTCAAAAACCCGTTTTTAACCACCTTTTGACACCAAATACAATCTTTGCTAATCAGGTGATAATAATGTATTCCGGATCTAACCGTTTTTGCAAACACTTCTGCAGTTAATTATGGAAGTTTTAATTTAATGAGGTTTGTTTGTGTCCTGTTGGGCACCACTTGTAGTTTATATTTGCTTTGTCCGTTAACCTATGTCGTATCATAGATCTTCCTTCCTCTGCCTGAAAATCCGCAGTTTCATTCTACATCGCTTCCACCTGCCATGCCGTCATTCGATCCGCGTAATCCACATGATATCGCAAAATGTCTGTGGCTGAGGTAGATCGATCTGCTGCTAAGATCATCTACGGGGCTCTGAACCTAAGAACCTTTACCTCTTATGTGGACAATGCAACCACTATTAAAAGGCATCACTTCCCCTTCTAAATGTAATCCAAGTAGCGTCAGACTTAGAACACACGCAGAACTCATCTTGAGTTTCTTCTCCTTTAGGATTCGGATCTTTATTACAAGCCATATTTTTTCCGGCCTTCTTTTTAAGCTCTAATGCTGAATTAAACGTTTCTGATTGCATTTAAATGTATTTTGTATAAAATATAAATGCATATTCAGGCCATTTTCCTATTTCTGGTCTTATTAAGATAGTATTTATGGTAATATTTTGAGGAAAAATCTGGTAATTTTTTAATAGTACCGGTAATTGAATAGATATAGAGGAGAAGAAATTAAGATAATTATTCACAGAACTGTACTCCTATTATACATTGGAGGAAACAACAACATTAACTGTCACTGAATTTGTCAGAATTCAACAGTTAAGAATTAAAGTGACATATTATTGTCACTCTCTAAACGTAATGTTCCGCCAACCTTTTAATCTTGACAATGCAGCAGCAGCATGCCTCTGTCAATACTTTTGAAAATAATCCTCAGTCAACGTTAAATCTGCAGTAAATCAGTGAGTAGGCCTACCGCCATGCCAAACACAAAATTTTCTGAAAGTGTGAAGTTATGGAATTACGTAAGGGAATTTGGAGAGGAGTAGTTTAGTACAGGTGAAAGAGTTCTTTTCTGTAAATTACGTGAAATTAAAGTAACTTCAACAAAACGATTTAAAATTTCATAATGGTGCAGTGAGTGCACGGAAGCAAATTATGCTGTCTCTATGAACGTGACACTACTAGATAAAATAAATGATGTATAATTGAGCATCTTTTGATGTATAGTAAATTTAAATGTTTGGTCATATTTTGTTATTTTTAGGCCATATTTACCCGTTTTTAAGGCCTGCATATTTCTCTATTTTTTATTTTCTTTTGTCATAAAGATCCGAACCCTAATAATCATCACTAACGGAAAGCATTGCGGAACTTGCCTAACATTGGAGCTGGCAAGTACTAAAGTCAACTCTTTAAGCAGCTAAACCAGCGTTGGGAGCATTCAGCTCATTGCTTAACTACAGTCAATCCGGTTCAATTCCCCACAGTATTTCAGAATGAACTGCATAAGCTAGCTTGAATAAATAAACTCCAATGCCGAATCGAGAACCAGATATGACACGAGAGACATTGGCTATAAACCTCCACAATCAGCCTGCGAAGCAGCTACCATGGATGGATGACCGAGATGTGCGCAGCAAATTTCTATGCAATATCACTTTGTTTACATCTTCTGCAACTGTTTATAAGCAGGATTTTGCTGCGTGACTTTAACAGCTGCAGAATGAATGCAAAGGTCAGACAACTGCCGTCACTGATTTTCAACTATCATCCACAAAATAAACAACACACTTCAAGGAACACACTAGTGTCTTGCTAATTGCCGTCTACTCACGCTGGAACTCGCTCGGTTATTCCTACGACCAGTCCTCTCTGCTTGGGTAAGCTGTGATCCCTGGAGCTTCCGTAGGCTCGGCGGTCATACGAAGGCTCGGAGGACAAACGAAAGCTTGGCGGACATACGAAGGCTCGGCAATGCAGGAATAGCGCATACTGTCTTCCTCGCCGGTGCGTCGCAACAACGATGGTACATCGTAGGAAACTGGACAAGATTGTATGGTAGGGGAATTTTCGAACCGAGTATATCAATGATTACTACCAACATTTTGTGTATGTTCTGTCAACTAATTCGAGGTAGACGTGAAGTGCAACATGTATGTATTTGATAAACATATGTAACGGAAGTATTGAAAGCTATGAGATCAGAACACAGTGTAACGAAAACCATAACCTAAACAATTTATCTGCAGTTACTGACATACATAAAGTATACACTGAATCCACATTTAGTGCATAATAATTTATACGGGGGTTTCAAATACGTGTGATGTCGTTTAAGAATTTGTACCTATTAATAGATAACATCGAACTCACTTTAATGTCACAATTGATGCCACTGTAATAAGTGATTGTTAGTAACCAAAAGATCATTCATATGTTCAGGAGAAGGATCGCCGCACAAATGTTAAAATGTGGTGCAATCTATCGATTTTTACTCTTTCATTAACATTGAGTTGTGCCCGGTCAGAATTTTCCGGAAGCAAACGTATAAAATCTTATAAACTGATACAACAGCACGTAGAAGATAAGAAGAAGACATATACTGGCCACTCTTTAATTTTTCAGTGACTTCATTCTTCGATTTAGCGATTTTAAGACTACGATACTGTTCGTGGCTTTTCCGATGGTACCGGTCGAGTACCAGCGTCGCTTCGTTTCCACGCAGACCGTGAATAACAGACTGAGCCTATTGTCAGGCTCGGTCGCAGAGGTCGCGCTGGAAGTGATAAACCGAGCAAGCCTAGACAGCGTTTGCCCGACTTTACTTGCTACACATCGACAGGTTTTATATTTTCTGCCATTTTTGGCACACACAAACCACTTAATAAATAACAGTTGAATTGTTGCCTGGAAGTAACATGTGGAAGTTCATAAGCCTCACTTTTCTTGCTTCGGGCTTTACGGCTCGTCGACGTCAAGGTCATTGGAGCCGGAGAGGATGGGGAGCAAGCAATGGGAATGAGTTCGGCCAAGGTATTTTTGAAGGAACTATCCCGGCATTCGCTTAGTGTGATGTCGTGAAGCCGTGGAAAACCGAAACCTGGCTGGCCAGACGGGGATTAGAACTCGCGTTCTCCCGAATGCGAGGCCCGAACCACAATGATGTACCCCTAAATTGTCATCAGAATGTTGAGAGAAGAATCCACGTATTGCATGGGGGATATTCTGAGCCTATTGCCGTAATTAGTGGTCTAAACTACTCTGTTCTTTTCTGTTCAAATGCACGGATAAATAAAGTAACGAAGTGAGGCGAGGGAAGGGTAATGAATCGCGTCACTACACGTTAGGGGAGATGCACCACGAAGTAGTTTCGGATATCATAAATAGCAGATTACGGAGAGAATATTGTATAAGCCCGTTAAGGCTGCTGTGTAATTGAGCTATTGACACGGAATTGCACGTGCGCTGGCAAGCACAAGCGGTACTGATGAGGCGAGGTCCGATCCCATTCTTCGCAGCCCCCTAACAAGCTGGACAAATTGCCTCTTCAATCACATTTTTCTCGAATTAGCTAATCGTCAGTTTGGTCTCTATTCTAAAAATAATACTGCTTTGTATTGAGAACCACGTTACTGCATTTTCATTGTATGCCTAACAAGTGCTTCAGTCTCATGTGATAAAATACACAATGAAGTTATAAAAGGTAACAAAAAACTTCAAGCTGAAGGGGCAATATTACGCTTTTTTTGTTGTTTAACAGATATTAATAGCGTTCATATTTTCTGCATTTATTTTTTGCTATCACAAACTGCTTATCGAATGAATAACAGTGTGATTATTGCCTGCGCCTGACAGTAACATAAAAAAGTTCCCAAGTGAGATCTTCTACAATGTTGCACTATAAACTACATCTTTTTCATTTCTGACTTTCATGAGAGTTGTAACTGTTGTTTGTTTTAGCTAACTAGAGAAAAATTAAATTGTGATTCTTTTTTTTTCTTCTTCGAGATTTAGGCCTCGTCGACGTCGAGGTCATTAGAGGCGGGAGAAGATGGGAGGCTAAGTACAGGAAGGGATTAAGCCATAGACTTCTGCATGAATCATCCCATTATTCGCCTGGAGTGATTTCGGGAAACCATGGAGAAACGATGACTGCGCTGCCGGACGTGGATTTGAACCCGGGTCCTCTCCAGGCCCCATCGCTAAAACATATAAGGTTTTGTTTAAAAAGAAATACTATTACGCGAGTTATAGTATTAAAAATAATCTTAATTCTGACATTTAATAAGAATGGGGAAGCATTACATCAATTCACCAAATTATAATGGATGTTATATATCATATTCATATGAATTAGCCTAGCAAAATATGCAAACTTATATCCCAATCCCACAATTTTTTCCACATTATAAAATCGATATTATTCCCAAGGTTTATATATATATATTATTTACCCCTAGGTGCAAAGATAAGTTTACTTTCTTTTATCTCGGTGAAAAGCAAGAATAGTGTTCAAAGCGAGTCCTAAGGATGCGATTATAAGCATGTTTAACTGTCAGGGTCAAGCGATAAACACAAGTCAGTATCTTTCTTTTTTTAAGTTCCTTAACCATACAGCCAACCTATATATTATACGTCCTAGTTACATGGTAAAAAGCTCTGCTATATAATAGTACATTAGAATAAATATAGAATTACAATATATAAAATACAATAATACGCCAGTGAGGCTCAGTGCGCCGTCCTGAATGTGGTTTTTTGGCGGGTTCCCGCAATTACCTAGGCAAATTCTGGAACGGTCTCTAATCTCAGACACATAAACTACACTTTTCACCAACAAAAAAAAAAAAAAAAAAATAACTTTTCGTACAGAACACACAAATTTACACGTTTCGCAGACAGATGGCAACATAGCTGATACGCTGGGCCTAAGAAGTCCTTTTAGACTTCAGGTAGGATCTCAGTTCCTCGCCTCCCTCTCATGATTTACAATGGCCACCTGCGTTAACAGGTGGCCAGTGTCCACGTGGCCCTTTATGGCCGAATCACTACGTTTTACTAGCGCCGACCATGCCAGCTTGCTGTATATTTTCATGTTTCTTCCGAAGAATTTGAAGGAACGAATTCATTTCTATAGTACAGCAGTGCCTGTGCCTAGTGTATATTGACGCTACTGTTTTGTGTAGTGAAATTTGGAGTCCATTATTCGTAAGCCGCTGCTGGATCCTGATCGAGAGTTGTGGTGCAGTTGTTCAGTGACTGATCTTTCACGTAAGTATGTCATTCACGAACTAGAGCAAATCCATGGTATAAATGATGAACAATAGTGGAGGCAGGATGGAACCTTGAGGTAAATCACAACTAGTTGTCCTAGGACCGATAATTTTATCTCCATTATTAATAATTACTCTTTTAATGCTGTGATCTGTGTGTGAAGGATAAGGTAATCACCACTTTTATCATTTCCCTTAATAATATCGTTACTGAAATATTATCATACTCATGATTAACTCCGTAAATAAAGCAAGAAGGTATTTATTTTTTACCGAAGCTTATCTGAATGAACGTTATTAAGTTCACTAGAACTTCTGTAGTCCCCATTTTCTCCTAAATCCAAACTGTGTTGACTGCAGCCAGTTATGATGTCCCACGTCGACGTCGAGGTCGTTAGAGGCGGGAAAGGAATGGGAGCAAGGAACGGGAAAGAATTCGGCCATGAAATTTCGAAGGAACCATCCCTGCATTCGCCTGAAGTGATTTGAGGAAACCACGGAGAACCAAAATCTGGATTGTCGGACGGGGATGCGTGTTATCCTTTCTCTGTGTACAATTCTGGCAGTCTTCATTGCTGTTACGTCAGTTCGATGTACCCATAATTTTTCCAGTATATTCAGCATTCGTTTTTCCCCTGATCATGTGCTGTCTGGTTTTGAGACGGTACCTATGACAAAGAGTAGAGCTTTTTCATTATTGTATTCTGTCTGTATCCAGCCATAGTTATACCGGGTCCACTGTGGGAGTGGCTCTCTTTATTAGGATCTCCTGCCTTAGCTCTTCAGACAAGGATTTTCTGTGTTTCCCATTCATCGTTTTTTGATTCAGACGTTTAATTTTTCTCCACATGTCTTGTATTGGAGTGTCCTTATCCAACCTAGAACAGTAAATTTTTTTCCAGTTTCTCCTTTTCTTCTGCTTCACAACTGCTTCATTACTGACAGTTTTATGGAGAGGCAATTCTCACGGTTTGATATTTTAATATTTTTTGACCACTTATTTTCGCAAAAAGATGGCTTTTAGCCATTCTATCATGCCTTAAGCTCTTTTTTTTTGGCTTCTTTTGTGGTATAGCTTTCATTGTTGCGCTTTCAATCGATGTTATCAGCTTCCGATAGTCTTCTTCAGTTTCACCTCACTTCTCAGACGACTCAATGTTTCCTCTTACTTACTTACCGTAAGCGCCCTAGTTCGCGTTTTCTACATCCCTCACCGAGCGTGGTGGGTGAGTGGTTAACGCTCTGGCCTCGCATTCGGGAGGACGCCAGTTCGAATCCCCGTACGGGCATCCGGATTTGGGATTTCCCTGGTTTCCCCAAATCTCTCCAGGCGAATGCTGGGATGCTTCCTTCAAAAGGCCATTGCCGAATTTCTTCCCGTCCCTTGTCCCCAGTTCCATCCCGCCTCTAATGACCTCGATGTCGACGAGGCGTAAAGCCATACGTGAAAAAAGTCTACATACCATTTGTACGGAGATCGGATAACTTCTGGTATTATTTTTTGCTGTCGGCAAAGTTATCAGTATCGGACTCCTGTATTACTTGCCAGTGCATATCAAGTGCTAAACGTATCGTAGTTACCAAGGTGTGCCGATTCAAGAGGTTGTACCGTCATTCAAAAGAATCAAGTTTTCATCAATCATTCCCACGACACGTTCTTCAGCTCTGTCTATTCGCGGGCAACCCCATATTTGATGATGAGCCTAGGACTAATTTCACTGACAGAACTTGCCTCACATTGTTATTTAGTGCTTGCTTCCATATCATCGTCTGCCCCGCTCTGTATAATGAATTCTTTGTGGGCGATAAAGGTTTATACCCATCGATGTTCTTGGTGTCCCCATTGGGTCAAGCACATGTTGGTACATCTTAAGCCGCGTTCCTACGGCGCGTCTCTCGGCCCCTGTTAGGAGAGGCCTCTCATCTTTGCCGCATAAGCTAGCATGGACGAGACGCCTCGACCCACCGCCAGTCGGTAAAACATCAAACGTCCCGTCTCGTCTCGCCTCGCCTACAGGGGATCGTGGGAATGCACCTTTAGAATATACTGGTAGATTCTGTCGCTGTATTGCCCGGTGCCTACCATGTAGCCTTCGTTCTACCCGATAAGTCTGTGTCGTATTTTGGCTACTAGAGTCGTGCAAACGCTGTGAAGGATAGCTCAGTTTGTAGCTGACAGCGTGACCTCTGCCGGCCAAACGCCGGAAATACAGAGCAGAGGACCGAGCCTGGACGTAAGCTCGAGCCTGGCAATAGGCTCGGTCTGTTATTCACGTGCTGCATAGCGACGTTGGTACTCGCTCCCTACAATCGGAACAACCACGAACTCGATCGCAGTCTTAAAATCGCTAAATCGAAGGATGAAGTAACTGAAAAATTAAAGAATGGAGAGCAAATGGCTTCTTGCTGTTATTTTCTACGTGCTGTTGTATCGTTCTATAAGACTGTTTACGTTTGCTTTCGAAAAATTCGGATACTTAAAAACAGGGCACAGCTCTATGTTATTGAAAAAAAAATCGGCAGAGTACGTTTTGACATTAATGTGGCGATGCTCGGTCATTTCATAAAAGTGGTACAATGTTTTTCCTGAATATACGAATGATCTTTTTGTTATTTACAATCACGTATGAGTATGATATCAGTTATGTCATTAAAATGAGTTCAAACAATGTCATTCATCAATAGGTACAAATCCTTACAAGATCTCACATATGTTTGAAGCTTCTGTAAAAATCATAATGCATCAAATGTGGATTCAGGGTATACTTTATGTATGCCAGTAACTATAGACGACTTATTTATATTGTGGTTTTTGTTGCATTCTGTTATGATCTCATGGTTTGTAATACTTCCATTACATAAGATTATCAAATACATACACGTTACACTTCATGTCTACGACGATTCAATTGATGGAACTCAAAATGTTGGTAGATTCAAGAATGCCCTAGCTGTAAAATCTTCTCCAGCTTTCTACTATGTGCCCATCTCTGTTAAGCCCGCCACACACAGAACCGGGCGGGGCAGGGCGGGGCGGGGCGCGACGAGTCGCCTGACTTGCCCTGTCGTGCTGCTGTCACACACAGAACGAGGCGGGGCACGACAAGTCAAACATTTAGCAAATTTTCTTCATTGCCCCAGTCACCGGTCAGTGAACTCAGTGGGAACATACTGGTGTGTAGTGTATCATTTTGAAATGGATGAAGATGAGGAGACCGTTTTGTTAATTTGGAACTATCTGCAGCTCTTGGACCACAATGTTAACAACAGAGAGATGTGGGTACACCCTATAAACCTGAAAAGGAATATAGGAAGTTTTATTTCTGAGCTTCGAGCCGACCCAGACAAGTTTTTTAATTATTGTCGCATGTCAATTTCGACAATCGATTTTGTACTTGAGAGCATTAGGAGCAGAATAGAAAAGCAAAATACCAACTGGATAACAGCCATACCCCCAGAGGAGTGGCTTTTGATAACCTTAAGGTATGTTTGTTGGTCCTCTTTTTCCTCAGCATTAGTTATTCAACCATATAATAACACTGTATAGTCATATAAATTTAAAATCTTACAGTCATACATGGCACACATACAAATCAGTCAAATATTCGAAACACAACCAGACCGCGAGATAGTGGAGCCCAGGGAGGGTGGGTCACGTGACAGCGCATGCGCAGAACGTTCTGCCCGGCAGCGACTTGCCCCAGGGCATAATTTGTTTCAGCTTCGCATTTTGCCCCGGGGCGTCTTTTCGACGTGCCCTGCCCCGCCCGGTCCTGTGTGTGATGCTCCATAGGCACCCGTGCCCCGGGGCAAAATGCCCTGCCCCGCCCGGTTCTGTGTGTGGCCGGCCTTACACGGTTCCGGCGAGGAAGACACTATGCACTGTTTCCGCATTGCCGAGACTTCGCATGTCCGCCGAGCCTTCGTTTGTCCGCCCAGCATTCGTTTGACCACCGAGCTTGTGGAAGCTGTAGCGGTTACAGCTCGCGCGGGTAGAGGGGACCGGTCATAGGAATAACCAGCGAGTTCAAGCGTGAGCAGACGGAAATTTGCACGACACTAGTGACTACTTATCTGCTGTCATGCCATTTGCTGTTATGTAGCAGTCACTGATCCAGTACTGGTCTGGTTCAATGTTGCTTGCACAGGTCAAGTCACTATGGTTAGTGATATCTGGTATTTTTTTCGATGTTCCCCATCTGAGCTATTTACTGAGTATAGCTGCTGCCAAAGTACTGCCTGAGCATATAGTCTATTTTTAAGATAGAATTCGCCTTCTCTAATATACATGTTGCTTCTAGATGCTAATTCATGTGCTTGCTTGCTTCATAAAAACATCGGGCACGCCATTTCTATCGCGTTATGTGATCCGCTACCATTTGCACAACATTCCACATCCGAAGTGTTCTCAGCTGTTCATTTTGGCGTACCACACACGTCACAGCTGGACTTTCCCCGGCATTGTCTCCCTATATGTCCGTAAGGGGCCAATCATAAATTTCGTGATGGGGTCAACAAAGTGTGACATCGGAGAGGGAGTTACAACCTTCGTGATATCACGTGTATAATTTGTATCACTTTTTGGCCCGTGGCGGCCGCGCGAGTTCACGCTCGTGTCGCACGTCGGCCGCCGTAAACATACTCCGAAACGCAAATACCGCCTTTTTGGCTTTGACAAAATATTACTTCCACATATATATTTAAACGACCGCGTGGCATCTTTGGTCTATATCTTTCATCATACAAAGCCACTTACCAACACAAGCAATAACATAAGACGCAACAAGAGGTTTTGCACATACGAAGATTCGTCCTCAAAGAACTACAGCTAGTCGTGACAGCGAATTTCTTTGTTTGATAGACAATGACGATGACGATGCTATATCTTTACATGAAGAAGATGTTGACACATCGAATGTTTCTGAAATTATCCAAATCGAGAACTATTTGACTTCTATACTAGTCATTAAAAACATAAAACAATATGTTGAAAGTCCATGGACACAAGATTATCAAATTTTGTATCATTCATTTGATTTGTTACGTTTTATCAATTTCCTAAACTGTTTGATTTGTTGTTCATTTTATGAAAAAATATTTTAAATAGAAATATATAAATAATTTTGGAAGTGTTGTTTTAATTTAATAATTTCTAAATTTAAAATCGTAAATTATGTGACGTCACACCAGGGGAGGGGATCACATAAATGTGACCACCTGGGACAAGGAAAAAGGGGGGGGGCTCCAAAAATCATGAAATTTGTGAGCCGTAATTTATGGATGGCCCCTAGGTAAACTATACTCGATATTACGGAACTACAACCTAAAATGTCTCCAATCGCGCATAACTCACTATGTTCTAATCCTCAAATTCAGTACTGTAGTTGACAAATAATAAATTGCGTGTTATAACGAAGTTAATATTTTATTTATAAGCCATTTTCAGTTATTATCTGGTGATGCCTCTTAGAGTCATGAGTACTGAACATCATATTCTAAGGATGTGAAGCGTAGTCACCACGCTGGATTAGAGACCCTCCCGTTTGTCGGAAGGAACTTAGTCTAAAGGGAGAGCTACTCGTAAAATATTGCCATCTGTCTGCTTTTCGTGTAACTTTTGTTCTCTTTGATAGGTGTATTTTTGTTCATAAAATGTGTAGTTTATGAGGTGGAAATTAGGGACCTCAGTATTCACCTAGGTGATCGCGGGAAATCGCCTGAAAACCTCAATCAGGACGGCTGGTACGGGTCCAGGACTCGAACCTGGTCCTCATCCAGTGTGGCGAAAGAGCGAACTCGGAGCTCTATCCAGAGTAGCGGGCTCGACTCTGTGTAGTCAATTATTCCTAAGTCGATATTTTTTTTGAAGTAGTGAGGGCATATGACATGGTTTCCGGTCAGTCATCCGTCGATTACAATATAAAAAATTGTACTCCAATAATCAACAATAATCGGAATCATCCAGAAAAATTTTGTTACAATAGACTCAAGAGACGCTATAGGGTTTTTTGATTTACTGCTTGTCGACGCCAAAGTAAAGGTGGAAGGATCAGGAAGAATTCTTTCATGGCCATTTGAAGGAACCCTTCCGGCATTAGTTAGGGTTGGTTTAGGGAAATCTTGGATGGCCGGATGGGGATTCGAGCAGAATGCGAGGCACGAGGGTTGCCACTCAACCCACCTCGCTCGGTATGTAGGATTACATTAGGGATTTAGATGTAACGAATAGCTGTTCTCGATGCGGGAATAACAGAATATTCCGAGAAAGAAAGTAATTTATTGTGACTGCTAATTATTTATGAGTGAATGAGGTATTGCTTAGCTTCAGAAAAACCTGAAATCTGCTTTAAATACACTTGAATAGTGTAAGAAGTTGTGGTAACAAAACTTTATATTGGATAAATACTATTCAAAAGAATTAAATTAGGTAAGATATTTTATTTCAACCACGTATTGCTATCAACATTTGGTGATCGTAATTGGTTAGAACCAAGACAGATTACTAATAATTCTTTTACAAAGTATAACGCATCAGGATCAACTATTGTTACAAGTTGGTGGCATTATATACCGAAAAATGGCTGTTTAAACAGTGACTTTTTAATCCCTTCAGTAGTTACGAGACAACAATATTACAGGAAACAGAATATTCCACCAAACTTCGTCACAAATTTCATAAATGGTTTTTACATTGAGCCATCTTCGGTACTGTAACCTTGCTGGTTATTAATCAGAGAAATGCTGGCTTGGATATGTGGCTTGGTTATGTTGACGAAGGCGGGGTTGGCGTCGGCGCGACTACTCCGGCGCCACGCCGCCCCGACGCCAACCGACGCCGACGCCGGCGGGCCGGCGAGCCTCGACGCATCACGCTGGCGCCAACTCCCTTCTCTCCACACACCAACAATGCCAGGAATTACTTCCCGTTCCAAGCGCCTTACTACGGTATCCTATATAAGGGGGCGTCCATTAATCACGTGAGGTGAAATAAGAAGGTGGCGAGGGGGGGGGGGTTTGAAGAAACCTCACGTGATTTTTTTAATTTCTGGAAGAGCAGTTGAGCTAAAGAAAAGGTCTGCAAAATTCGACGAAAAAGGGGGGGGGGGGGGTTCTAACCACCCATGAGAACAAGAGAGCTAAAAAAATAAATAAAAAAAGGTCTCCAAAACTTAGGAGATCGTCACCCGGGGGGGGGGGCGGTCCAGCCAGATCTCACCAAATCTCACTACGGGGGGGGGGGGGGCCGTTTTTTCCGAAAAAACACTTCACGTAATTATTGGATGCCCCGTAATCTGCTCAGTTCTAAGAATGTATTAAAGAAATTTCCAGATTGTTGGGAATAGTAAGAGAAATCCAGGGACATAAATTGGCTGTTTAGGTGACTAATTGTTTTGTTCATCGCTGTAGCATCTCCGCATTCGGGAGGACGGCGGTTCGAATCCCCGTCCGGGCATCCAGATTTGGGTTTTCCATGGTTTCCCAAATCACTCCAGGCAAATGCTGGGATACTTCCTTCAAAAGGCCATGGCCGAATTCATTCCCATTCCTTGACCCCCATCCTTTCCCGTCTCTAAAGACCTCGCTGTTAAGAGACGTTAGTCAGTAAGTAACAAAAAAAAAGCATCTCAGAGTCAAAAAGTAATTAAGTGAAAGAGACAAGATTTTACTCTCGATGGGCTGACCAATTACTCGTGATATACTGTTGACATCCTCACTCTTGCTGAAAATCGCGAAGGGTTAAAATTGAGGATATTGATAGCCTCACCGTACTCTAGTAAAGATTAAGCACTGCATCGCTGTTAAAAGCCTTTATCCAAATATCAAAGTCATTCTGTTTGTAGGCGTGTCTAGCCTAAAACAAACAACGTCAATATCACTTCATGTATCATGCATAAGTAGCACATATTCCATACATTAGTCTTCTTTTTTCCTTATGGCTTTAAGCCTCGTCGACGTTGATGGGATTAGTGGTGGAAAAGAAGTAGGGATAAGAAACGGGAAGGAATTACATCATGGCCATTTAAAGTAACCATCCCAGCATTGACCTGAAATGAAATCGGGAAACCATGGAAAACCGAAATCTGGCTGACCGTGTGGGGATTCGAGGCAGTGTACTGCCGAATGCGAGGACTGAGCATTACCACTCACCCACGACACTTGGTCTGACAGTTTTCACCCATACAACAAAAGTGGCCTGGCGGCTCAGTGGTTAAGGCATCTGCCTGGAGATCGAAAGGCCCCTGGTTCGAATCCCTGTCTCAGCGGGGATTTTTATAGGCACTTAACCCGACCTTCACCTCTGGCACAGCATGCTGTGTAATGTGAAGTACGCCAGAAAGGTTCCATGGTTTGGATTCCACGTTAAACTGTAGGTCTCCTGTATCCGGTAGGATTTGCGGGTTAGGTTAAGGCGGTTACGACAGGGGTGGAATGCGCAGCCAATAGAAACCTTGTCACCAGGCCATTAGGACCACATGGAATATACACCTATACAACAATTGTCCAGTTTCGATAAAGAAATGATGATCTGTGCCGGCCTCGGTAGCGTGGGGGTGAGAGTGCTAGCTCCACGTGCCGAAGGCCACCGGTTCGAATCCGGCCGCGGGCGTGGATGTTAAGTGTTGTGTGTCTGTGTGAATGTCCTGTCCGTCATGTGGTGTCCATACTTAGAAGATACAATATATAAACACTGGATGACGACTGATTCACTGGAAGCTATAATAATCACATTGAGCTGGCTGTATGGCCTCAGCTGCCGAAAGCCATTAAAAAAATGATGATCTGAAGAGAACATTCCCAGCATCGGAAAATATGCTTATTTCGGATTTACAGGGCTTTTGACGACAACCTGAGGTTTGTATGGAACAGACACACTTGCTGCATTTTCGCTAAGAAAGATCTTTACTCCTGCCTCTATGTCGCTTTCAGTGATAAAGATAGGGATTTCCCCTGTCTCATGACGGTGACATTGGTTCCACGTGACCTAGCCAGTAGAAGTAATGTTGTGTCGTCAGCGTCATAGTACCTCTTCGACTGGATTATACTTATTTCTTGTATTGTACCCGCATGCAGGTGGCGAGCGTAGTGGATAAGCGATTACGCTCGGGAGGACCCAGCTTCGAACCCCTTTTGGCCATCCAGATTTCGGTTTTCCAAGATCTACCGAAATCATTACAGGTGAATGTCTGGATGGTTTCTTCAAAAGGCCATTATTGAATTCCTTCCCGTTCCTTTCCTTTCTCGCTCCTGATGATCTCGACGTCGAAGAAACGTAAATCCAAAATAAGATAAAAGAAAACAAAACCTACACCTACATTTTGTTACGTCTGTTATGCACTTTTAAACAATGAATATGTGCTATTAGTTAGTGACGGAATTATCATTCGATTTCATGCTTTGATTTGGCAGTCAGGTGCCAAATGACTTTCTGGACCTTCATCACACTAGTATCTCGTACACAATTTAAGTGCCCTCGTAAAGTCCACAAATGATGTCATGGATAAAGTTATGATTTGTCAACTTTCAAAACTATTTACACTGATTTACACTGAGAGTGTCAAATTTAAAAAAAAATCCTTAAAAGTTAGGATATCTCGCATTTTTTCTTTAAGTGGATTGTGTGAGGCGACAAATTAATTAGTACCACTCTGTCTCCTTCTTGCTTGCCACTACAAACGATATTAAAGTAAAACATAGCAACTATCTTAATTTTATGTTTCTATTTTTTTTTAATCCATAAATTCAGAATTAATGAACTGACTCGCATAAATTTCTCACAAGAATTTACAATTTTAAGTACCAAGCATTTCGGTTTTCAAATTTTATTTTTAACCTTCATCTTGAAGCGCTTATAAGGGTGGGGATCCGCCAAGCGCGCAAAACGTTTGAAGTGTTTACGAACTCAGAATTTGCCCGGTGGAGACGAGAATAGCGCGCACAAACAAAGATTAGCGGGAGTTTGCAGGTGTTCTGGCCGATGTCGGTACATCAATACAATACAATACGATCATTTTCCATTGATCCCAATATAAGAGACTGGCTTTGTGGGATGTGTAAAGTTGTCAATTTACAGATAAACAGTTGCATAACAAAATAGAAAGTACACTAGTAGATTTACAGTCATAGCTTACATGGTACATTAAACAATTCCATAACAAAATAATACATACACCACAAGATGTACAGTCATACCATACATGGAACCGTAAACAATTGCATACCAAAATAATGCATACACCAGGAGATGTACAGTCATAGCATACATGGTAAATTAATTATGTAAACTACATTTACACAAGCTACTGGCAGTTATTTTTTAGATACCTTAGAAATAAATTCTTCAGCAGAGTAGAAGGAGTTGTCAATTAAATATTCTTCCAATTTTTTCCTGAATTTCTTCTTATCATCTGCTAGACATCTGTTGGTTGAAGATATGTATCCCTGAATATCGGATCCCTTTTTGATCAAATGACTATGACTTGTAATCCTTGTGAAGATCATTTTTACTTCTAGTGCCATAATTGTGTATTTTACTATTTGTTTCAAACAAAGTATAATTTGTGACTACAAAGGACATTAATTTGTATATATACTCTTCGCTAATGTTAAAATCCCTAACAAAGAAAGGTATTCGTTGTTTGTGCGCGGACAGTGCACGTTCAGTGGAGATAGGTTCAACAATAGGGGTGCGTGTTTGGAACAGTTTCAGTTTTAAGTGCATTTTAAAACCTAGAAATAATATAATTATGGACTGGGATAAGGAAAAATGTTTACTGTTAATTGAATCATATAAATCAAAGCCACAGATATGGTAGAGCAGTCACAAATATTACCACAACAAAATTAAAAAGCACGATGCCTGGAGCGTAATTGTAACAGATATGGGAACCACTATTGACGTTGTTAAGGGGAAAGTAAATTATTTGCTCCCCTCATTCAGAAGAGAAAAAGTTAAACAACAGAACTCGATGGTGACAGGAAAAGGTGTGTAATTTTATAAATTATTTTGCTTTATGTTTTCTATTATTACGTTGTTTCAAGGTAAGTAGGGAAATAGTAGTAGTTATCTTATTAAACCACTCATATCATCTGTTCTTAAGTCATACAGCAGTCACGTGGTATTTCTTGTTTTAAAAAATGCTATATCCAAAATTTAGGTTTCCTCTTTTTTTTTTAGTAATGTCCTCTTCTTCACTTAAAACAGACATAATTACACAAGATGCAGCACTATAAGTTTTCCTCTCGGAGCAGTTGGAACGACGGACGACAAATGTTTGCACACGAACTGTTGTTTGCGAATATTTTGTTGATGGAGACAACAAGCTAAACCATCCGTCTGCAAACACACAAACGTTTGCAAACTATACGCGATTGGTGGATCCCAGGCTTATTAGTTTATTTGTAATGACAGTGATTTCACAAATAAATTCAAAAGTATTAGCAAAATATACCTAATAGAAGTTAGCTGCAGTCGTAACAATAATAATAATTACAACACAATAACAATACGAGTTGAAGCTACTGTTTGCTACAGTGAAAAAATATTTTTTTTTTAACTGCTTAACGTCTCTTAACAGCGAGGTCTTTAGAGACGGGAAAGGATGGGGGGCATGGAAAGGGAAGGAATTCGGCCATGGCCTTTTGGAAGGAAGCAACCCGGCATTCACCTGGAGTGATTTGGGGAAACCATGGAAAACCCAAATATGGATGCCCGGACGGGGATTCGAACCACCGTCCTCCCGAATGCGAGGCCAGAACGTTAACCGTTACACCACCACTTTCGGTATATAAACAAAAGAAAGAAGAAAAAAAGAAATATATAATTATTATTAAGATAGGTAAATGGATGCAGTACGGTTTACTTATAGGACATGTGTTTTGTTGTGGCGGATTTTTTTTAAATGAATATATCGTATCAAACTTCGTTCTTAGCCGTACTGTTGAACCGATAAGATTTTGATATTTTTATGACCTTTATGTATATTACTCCAGGATACACTGGCTCGCAAAAAAAGTGAAGCATCCAGAAGTGAAGGAGGAAACGAAATGATACTTCGCGGGTTGATAGGGTATGTGATGTTATTCCATTGATTACCAAATCGAGTCGAATTTACAAACGACTTGGCAGTGTGAGTCCACTTATCAGTATGACGTTGCACACAGTCTGGACTTATTGCAGGCACTGATTCGGTTGGGAAGGGTGTCACAAAGCCGTTGTATCCTCTCCTGAGGAGAGCTGGCCCACAACTGTTGTAACTGGTCCTTGCTTGATATCTTGGATACTGACACTGGAGCGGAGTTGACGTCCGAGCTGGTCCCACACATATTTAATCGGGGACGAATCTGGGGATCTTGCTAGCCACTGGAGTACCTCTACATCACGCAGACAGTTCATAGAGACATGTGCCGTGTGAGGACGAGCCTTGTCCTGTCGCATGAGATAACACTTAAGGACGCAGGATGTCCGTGATGTACCGTTGTGCCGTCAGGGTGCCTCAGTCAATGCGACGCCATTCATTGTGTTCACCTCCTGCACTACCGTGGATGACCAACGTCTGTGAGTATGGCGTCGAGCTAAAAAGACATTCCATTCTTCCAGTGTTTTGTAGAGGCACAGCGGTGTTACTCCTGTCACCATAGTGCGGGGAACCATCGGGTACGACTTCAGGTCACGTAATTTTGTGATAGAAGCTACTGTGCCCATCCTCTTGAGTCTTCCCTCCATCCAACTTTCACACCAAGCTCACTCCATAGATCATTTCTTGTATTTACACCATTTAGTATCTCACTCATTCCCCATACAGTCTCAAAATCACTCTTCGCAGTCTTCGTTTCTCAATTCATTTCTTGCTTCGTGATACAAACTTAACTCCTCTTTCTACGTTTTGTTATCTCTTTTTTTTAAACTTGCGTTTCTGTCCTCATCCTGCATATTCAGGCGACGTTTCTTTGTCATATTGCCTCTTGTTGATCTTTTTCTCCCTTGTTCCCCCGATTTTCTTCTCTTCTAAATTTCAGTATTGTTTTTCTTTTTACTTCATTCCTTTTATTTTCCATTCTCTCTACTTCAAAAAATTTGATTTCTTCCCCTCTTTCTTTCATATCTTCATTTTGAACATCCTCAGTCCTCTCTTGTGCACTGTTATCCTTTTCTTCTTTTGTTCATATTCGATTGTACTATCATATCCCAACTCCATGAATTGTTTTTCACTGTCCGCTTACGTTTCCTTCCCTACTATCTCCAACAACACTTATTTCATTCGTAAACATATTAGTTCCTTTTTTCTCTGTTCTCGTAATGATCCTCATTCGCTCATCCAATGGTGTCACTATTCCGCGCGGGATTCGCCATGAGTCTTACTTTACTAGTTTTTCATTTTTGGTACTTCTCCTCTATTCACTGTAGTCATTTCGTTGGTTTTTGCTGTTCCATTTTTCTTTCGCGTTCGTGTTGTTTTTCGTCATACAGAACTTCTTCTCTTCATGCTCATACGGGCCCTTTTCGTACATCCGTTTGTGAACGGACCACTTCATAAGGCATACCATCCTTTCCGTCATTTCCCTCTGTCGGTCTCCCAACGTCTCTTCTCCTTTCATGATTAGTCTGAATGTCGTCATACCTGTTCCACCCTCTCGAATAATTGGTATTCCATCTATCCTCATTTCGTGCTATTCTATCTGGATCGTAAAAACTCTCTCTGTTTCCGTCTGCCATTACAGGTATGTTCCTGATTCATTATATGGTGCGCTACGGCGGTCCCCATTTGCTCACGGTCTCTTCCTCTATCAGTTTCTGGTATGGTTCTCTTTCGTTATTTGAATTCCCCGTATTAATCTTCTCAACTATCTCTAAAAACTTGCCCACTCCCTTGCATCTTAGCGTCACCAACTTCTTTCTTACCATGTGGGGTATCGTTCCCTCTAATACTTCTAAAACTTCGTCTTCTTCTAAAGGTACGGATAGGTATTTCAGAAATTTCAGCTGTTCCTCGCTAAACGCCCTAAGGCTTCCATACTGCCTTCGATGGGAGCCACCATTTCTAAATTTTCGCTTGATCTTTCGCTACCTTACGTCGTACCAGTATTTTCTCAGAAATGCTTGCAGAAAAATCTCGTACTTTCCTTCATTGTCTCACACGAACATTTCAGAGCCTCATATCGCATCGCACGTGTGTACTGAAATGTTTCCTCATCTGTCTTGGTAAAGATCTTCGCTCTATTTCGTCTAATATATACAGGTGGATCTCTCCGTCTGGAGGAAACTTTATTTCCGGCAGTAGCAGCGAACGCGACTGTACTATATTTTTTATTTTTTTTTGCTGTCGTCAGTCTTTAGACTGGTTTGATGCAATCCTCCATCCCTTCCTATCCTGTGCTAACATCTTCATTTCTACATACCCGTTACAACCCACGTCCTCAATTATCTGCTTCATATATTCTAATCTCTGTCTACCTCTACAGTTCTTACCTTCAACTGTTCCCTCCACTAACAAATTAACCAATCCAGCGTGTCTCAAAATATGACCTACCAGCCTGTCTCTTCTTTCCGTAAGCTTCTTCCATAAACTTCTTTTCTCACCCATCATTTCCAAAACTCTTTCATTTCTTACTTTGTCTGTCCACCTAATTTTCAGCATTCTTCTGTAGCACCACATTTCAAATGCTTCAAGTTTCTTTCTTTCCGGTATTCCTAAAGTCCATGTTTCGCTACCGTAAAGTGCTGTGCTCCACACATAGAGTTTTAAAAAGTTTTTTCTAATTCCTAGATCAATATTTGAAACTAAAAGGTTTCTCTTTTTCATGAAGGCTCTTTTAGCTAGTGCTATTCTGCTTTTAACATCCTTCCTGCTTCGGCCATCGGTTGTAATTTTGCTTCCCAAGTAACAGAACTCACTCACTTCTCCTATTGCATCAGATCCTATTTTTATATTTAATCTGCTAGTATTGGTATCATTTCTGCTACATTTCATCACTTTTGTTTTACTTTGATTTATATTCAGTCCAAAGTCTCCCTTCAGTATTTTGTTCATGCCATTCAATAACTTCTCAATATCCTCAGCCCTCTCTGCTAATAAGACAATGTAGTCAGCAAATCGTAGCATACTGATTTTTTCTCCCTGAAAACTTATGCCACATGGAAATTTTTCTTTCACTTTCTTCATTGCTTCTTCTACATACAAGTTGAATATTAACGGGGATAGACTACAACCTTGTCTCACACCCTTTTTAACTGATGCATGTCTCTCGTGATTCTCTACTTTTATTACAGCCACTTGATTCTTATATTAGCAGCTTACAAAGCTGCCACACTCCCGTTTCAATTCGTCATCATATCAATGTCGTGTCATATCTTTGTAAATTTCAACGTCACACTGCAACATTTCCATTTTATTTTTCACCCCGCTTAAGTCTTCTTTCACCACTGAAAATTGTCGTTTCCGTTCTTGGATTTCTACATTCATTTGTAAATTCTCTTCTCTTTGATTATTCGATAGCATCTGCAACGATTTTTCTCTCTCCAGTTTTTCTGTTTGTATTTCATCCCTTACTGACACCTCACACACTGGCACGTGGAAATACAATTGTTTTCACTTCCAATCTTGGTTCGCCGCGAAGCTGTCTAGTTCATTATTTACCTTCTGGTACGGCTCACATTATCTTTTCATCATGGCCATCAAAACGTCTCTTAATTCGTGTATTTCTGATAGGTTACCTTTCACATTGAAGTCGTCATTTGGTTCAGACTCCTGAATGTTTGCATATTCCTTTTCACTTTTAGTCATCGATTTATCACGGTCATTACAACCCACGTTATTGTACTCTCCCAAATTCCTTCACACTGACATCTTCGTGCTTATATTGCCTTCCGTCCTTACTACTGTAGATTCTCCCATTAATTCATAGTATTATAGAGTTACACTCATTAGTATAAACAATTTATCACTTACCACATCACAAAATATCTACTACGCTCGTTTAGGTATTATACATTTCTCTATACTAATTCTGTCTTTTGATATATTTGTCCGAAGATTGTACTACATTCCAGTCTTGTCACGATCGCTACCTGTAAGCTGTTAAAGCAGCATTAAGCTTAGCTTTTTATGTACACTTAAATAATCAAGGATATGAAAATACATACCCGATGTGAACCTCATTGGTTCACTTGAGTTTTTTGCCTTTAGCTACAACATTTAGTATTTACAACACGTAAATAAAATATTTTCTTCCTCTTCTTACTTCAAGAAAGGACAACACTTACTATATTTCACCAATTTAAAACACAACAATGCAATGTTGTTCATATATTTCTCTTCTTAGTTGTCAAAGATACTACTCCACCACAAACTTCCTTGCTCCAAGGATGGTGTACGCGTAGAAAAGTTAGTAATATGACGATGAATAACTCCTGTCACCTTATACGTTTCTGTGCTAACATGTTTTCAGGTAGCACATTCCTATCCGTGGTCAACGCCAATGCATCAATTTGACTAGGTGTGAGGGGTAAAACACTCCAAAATGAGGAGGAAACAGAAATAGTGTTATGCTGATTCAAACTACCAAAAATTGAGTCACTAATGTTTAATGTGTGATCAAGACAATTAGAATGGCTTGCAAATAATTCATAAGAAATATCTGCATATTATTCACACGCGCAGAAACGCCAAGGTATAACACTGACCGTAGGTCCCTATGGGGATTAGCCTGGAAGACCTGCTTTGAGCTGTGAGGGCCCAGGAGGTTTTGAATGAAAGGCGAGATAAACAGAGGAAATTTATATCCACTTGCTGATGGCATTGGTATTCCGCAGATGTATGGAAAATTACCAGGTGACGTATGGCATAACATGGTGGGGATGGTGGCAACGAATGAGTGCAAGTAATTTCTATACCTGGAGAAGTGAAAATGGAATAGGGAATAAATTGACAGTATTGCTGGAAAAGTCTCCTTATCCTTCGGTTTCGGGAAAAGCGATTGAACGGCGCTATTCCAGAAGGTGGGATAATAGGTTTGCTGTCGCCGGGAGAGGTCTTCGACTGGCACCTGCAGCCCGCCTACGCCTACACATACGGCGCCAGGGGCAGCGCTGCACACTGAGGTGCCGCGCGGAAGCAGTTGACGCCTGTCGCAGACAACAGCGCAGTGGATCAGGGACCTTGCAAAGGCAATGTGCCGTTGTGTCATCCCTCTGCTGACCGTCGCCATCTATGAACGGTAAATAACACAGTTCGTGCCAGAACAGTTTTCAGCAGAATCCATTTTTTCTGACGCCCAGTAACGCCGGAGATGTTTCATACCCTCCACTGAGCTACACCAAACATGCATTGTAAGACCCGTTGCTGTAACTAATGTGTAATTTCAATAACGTGTGTCATTTGTTTTATTTGAATAAATAAATTTCATTTTGCTTCAATTTGTTAAAAGGAAATAAAGATATCAGCATTTTTTTTCGTTTGTTTGTAACTTCATGAGTTTTTCAATCTGTAGAGTGATTATGTTAACCATCCTTTCATTATCAAAAATAATAATTAATAAATAAAAATAATGTTTGTAACAGATGTGATCGGAGACACATTTGGTATACCGCGTGAAATATTCAGCAAATAAAAATAATTGAAAGGGTTGGAGACAGAGGCAGCCTCCAGAAAAAGAACAAAGAAACAACAGCTCTTAAGGGGCTGCGTGTGGGTCCAATACCGTTAGGGAACCAGGTACGAGGTAACCTTGAAGAGACGGACAGCAACGGTTATGCCCACCCCACAAGCGACCGAATTAGCTGGGATACAACGGAGGTCCGACACAAGCATCTTTGGTGAAATGTTCGTGTGGTTCCGTACAAACTCGTGATGCTGCCAATGGCTGGATAAACTGTTGAGTGACTGACCAATGAACACCGAATATCTATATCTGTTACTAACAGAAGGTTCAATGTTGCATGTACCCGAGAGAAAATCCGGCAAGGAGATTGGTGACTTAAAAATTTGAAACGGTAGCAGAGGAGCGACGCATTATGCATCCCGAGAAGACAACATCTTGTGCCTGGGAGTCGGAGAGAAGAGAGCGTCCCACCCTGACAAGTGATTCTGAAGGAATGGTGGTAACCTCAAGACCACGTGGACCGTTGGTAAGCGCAACAGGTGTTTTTTTTTTTTAAGTGGCATTCGGCTACGTACGCTGTACAGCCAGCTCAACGTGATTGTCGACTCTTCCAGTCTTTCAATTTCTCCAGTACAATGTAGGTACTAAGTATGTACACATGAACACTACAGGACGCACAAGATATTCACATACACACAACACTAAACAACCATGCCCTCGGCCGGACTCGAACCCGCGAACTACGGCACGCGGAGCTAGCACTCTAGCCCCTGCGCTACCGAGGCCGTCAATCGCAACAATTAAAGACTTGCATTGTGGAAGCTTCCATTTCATTCCGTAGACACCCGTAAAACGACCCGCAAAGTGATTTGCAGAGGTAGAGAAACTCATTTGTCAAACATATACTTTTGAGCTAGCAGAAATTGAATTCGGTTGGACAATTTGCTAATCTTTGTAAACTTACATGAGCCAGATATATTCAGCTGTAATTGTCTTTTGTTCAAATATAAATGAAGCAATAAATTGTTAGGTTTGCAGATGTTACATTATGAATCTATTATCGATATTTAAAAGGAAAGTTAACTCTGTTTATTAAAATTAATCATAAAAGGCACCCAAAATTAATTAACAGTAATGAAATCAACCCCTGATAACCAAGGTAAGCCATTTCAAATGTTTTGGGTTAACAGTGAGAAAAGTACAAGGGATGATCAAATTTAGATATATTTTTATTTACTGCAAAAGTAAGATAAAAGTAATCATTTACATAATGTTATTTCTCAATATGGTCTCTTTCGTTTCCGATGTATTGGTGCCTTCTCTACGGTGTCTTAAACATTCTGCGAGAGAGAGAGAGAGAGAAAAAAAATCTTTGCTTGCAGATGTTTTGTTAAGTGGGAAGTGCAGTTCCTTCCTTGCACGTTCTTCAAAACTTTATACCATTGATAGATTGTAACAACGTAGAAAAGCTGATGATAAAAACATTCAAATGGCTTTAAGGATCTCATTACGTTAATATCCGTTGACCTCTGCGAATTGAAATTTTACACAATGACGAAGGATTTTTTACAAATCACAAAATTCATCTGGAAATATACATATAATTCTATGAAAAAATTGTATCAGTGAAATTCCACCCCCCCCCCCCCCCACCCCTTCCGTCTTCGTTTTGTCGAATGGTTCGATGCAATTCCTAACTTTAGCAAACCTCTTCATCTCAACATACCCTTTTACCTCAATTATTTGCTTCATATATTCTAATCGTTGACCCGTCAGCGCGCTGAGGCGCCGGGGAGGTACAACGTGGCCGGGCACGAGCCCAGCTCGCGCGTACCGGCCGTCCTCACTGCTGGCTTTAGGTGGTGCTCCACAGCTATCAAGGCGATTGCCTGGACGTTCCTCAATCTCCGCTTCATAAGCTACACGTTTCACAAATAAAAAATACACATATCACACAGAATGTGGTTACCCATTTCACAGACAGATGGGATACTTCACTTCATCCACTAGGACGTAGTATGACAATGCTAATGACGAGTAAAACTGATCAAACGAAGCCGACCCTAAAATTTTGGGAAAAGTTGGTGAAGAAGAAGAATATATTCGAAGTTTCCTTTTTCCTCTACAATTCTTTCATTCAACTGTTACTTCCCCTCACAAATGTGAAACACTGTCCTGTCTCTTCTTTCTACAAGGCTCTTCCCTAATATCTTTACTCATGCACAATTTTCGAAATACATTCATTTGTTTATTGTAAGTCCACATAAGTTTCGACATTTCTAATGCTTCAATTTGCCTTCATTCTGGTATTCCTAAGATCCAAGCTTCACCTCCATGAACTGTTTTGCTTGATACATGCAGTTTTAGAAACTTCAATAAAAGTAGTAAGTCAATATCTGAAACTGAACGATTTCTATTTTTCAAGAAAGATCCCTTCTTTAGTATTATTCTGGTTCTGACATCGTTCTTACTTGCAGCATCAGTTGAAATTTTACTTCCCAAATAAAATAATTTACTTACTTCTGCAATTACCCTAAGAAATTTTGGTCGTATGTAAAAAATGTTTGCTGTAATGACAACAATAAACCAGTTCTAATACAAGACGGCCGGGAAGTTGACGACAGCCGCGAAAAGGTTACCGTATTTAACACTGAATTTAAAAATTCATTAACGCGCGAAAACATGGAAAACAGTCCCATTTTACCACATCGTGTACAATTAGAGATGGATCCGGTAGAAATTGATAGCGTAGGTATTGTAAAGCAATTAAAGTTCCTGAAGTGGGGTAAAGCACCAGGTCCCGATAGTATACCGGTAAGAGTATTTTCAGAATACGCAGAGGAAACTGAACCATTTCTGTCAGATATATTCTGTAAATCTTTAGAAGAGAAAAAAGAACCTTCTGACTGGAAAATAGTCAAGGTAATTCCTGTTTTCAAGAAAGTAGATCGGAGTGATCCTAGGAATTATCGACTCATATCTCTAACATTTGTATGGAGTAGAATTCTGGAGCATGTCACATGCTCTAGCATTAAGAAGTTTCTAGATGAGAACGAGTTACTTACACCGTGTTGTAGCGGTAGGTGCCGGGAGGGAGGTAAGGGTGAAAACCTTTTACTTCTTTTTATGATTTAAAGAAACCCTGGGCTGCTAATTTATTGGGTACTCATAATGGCGTACAGGCGGGGCTTATTTATCTTTAACATTAACACATTGAAATATTAACCAAAAGGAACTAGCAAAGCCTCTTCTTACAATTGCCAACATATCAACAAAGCATTAAAACACCACCACATTTAAAATCTTGAAGCAAATTCCCAATATTAATTGGCAAGCAAGAAAGCTTCACAATTGTTTTTTAAATGAAAGTTCCCTTCATAACAATCGGGAATCATAAATCAAATACAGTATTAACATTGACTGTATTCGATCTCAAATGCCGGGCGCCAGGATAATTTAAATTATCCACCAAGTGTGGCTTTAAGAAAGTCTGCCCCAGCTAGCTCGATATTTGGGAGGAGCGAGAACTCATAATCATTCAGAGGTCGTTACAGGGCTGTACCCAATGACTGAATGAAAGTACCACACTGCACTGTAAAAATATTACCGTGGCGGCGATATGTTTCCCTCGACGGCGGAATAATTATAGCCCCTTGACTATAGCGGAGAGTGCACCACATCCTTCAGTCAGCGTACTGAATGAGTGCACAGTGACCTCACTGTACAGGACGCTCGTATCGACCCTCAGGTTCGATGCCAAGACAGAGGGATCTCCAACCTCGGAAGATCTGCTCCTTCCAGTCTGAAGACTCCGCGTCAAGTCCTCTCCAGCGTCCACAGGAAAAGCCTCCTCCCGTCGCTCGTCGTTTACATACTGCAAAATACAAAGGATAGTCTCTCGTTGATTGGTTCTGCCGTTTTCAAGTTCCTCCTACCGGCTGTGACGATAGGCGAACATTGTCTTTTTCGATTCGTGCGATCTCGGCATAGCCTCGGACTTATTCGTCAGCTGTGACTTCCAAACTGCCGCTCGGGGACCTGGGATTGGAAACGAGCATTCACCCCAGGGTACAGTTTCCTGGAGCTAAGGGATTATAGGCTTGACCAAATCCGTTAGAAAGGGTAGCTGGTGTCCATTGTCCCTGGTAGCCGCCAGCCTGGCGCGTCTAACTGGGAGGTCCCACAAACACTGACAATCCTCTCCGATAATTCCTTTCTTACAATTTTTTTATATGTAAGAATATACAAACTATTATATATAAAAATGTACTTAATGACCCATATGTGGTCATTCTGCTACAGTGTCAACACGGATTTTGAAAGAAGAGATGGAGTGAAACTCAATTGGCCCTATTTTCCCATGATGTAATGAAAGTTATGTAATCCTCTCAAATTAGATGGAGGATTGCATCAAACCAGTCTAAAGACTGACGACAGCAAAAAAAAAGTAACCACATCGTGCTCCCAAGATGCAAGGATGAAAGCTGAGGTAAAAAAGTTTAAGTGCTTGGAATCAGACAGAATACTGATAATGTTCGAACTGCATAAATACGGCCCAAAGGTTTTATGGAGGAAATATGGAAAGGTTGTAGTTGTCGTTATTTCTACATACATTGTTTATGACAAATATTGTAGACAAATCTATAACTTTTCTGATACATGAGGTCTGGTTAGTTACGCTGACAAAACACCGTAACACGAGGATCATTCAAGTTTAAATTCATGTTTAAAATTCGTGTTTCAAAAACAAAAAATGCCGAAGTAGCATTATCAGTTGCGTGGCAAGAAATACAGATTTTAGTAACCAAGCACGAAGTGTTGTTTTAAAGGTTGAAGTCAAGTGGAAATGCGGCATAGCTATGGGGTAAAGTAATTGCTACTAAATTTCTTATAAAAAAGCCTCGTCTGTTTGAGGGTCTGACCTAAATACATATCTTGCATGTGGTAGGTCGGATTGGCGCAAAAATCAATGCCTGACACATTTTTAGGTTAGGTAGCGGACTTTCGTAGCATCTAGAGCCGGTAATGCTGTTCACTTCCCGTCAAACTTATTACAGGCTCATTAGAACGGGATGAAATCTGAATTAAAATTTCTTTCAACAGAATACTATAAACGTATGATAAAGTAACCTCAGAATAAAAACTTGTATTTGTTTTGTTCGCAACTTAAAAATATAATACATGTAAGTGTTTTAATATTTACCAGGATACGGTACACATTTGGGATAAATTCAAGAACATAGGTAACAGCATTTTTTAGTCAGATCTGACAGTATGAATAGTCAAATGTACAGTACATTACACTAATAGTCAGTCGTGTCTTGACGAGCTATAATATCTATAACCCACACGTTGAGGTGGAAAGAAAAAACTTTTTGCTTCCCTTTACTTTTGCAGAATCCATTTGGAACATCTTTTATAAAATTTTAAAGACGATAATCAGTTTGAGGACCATTAAACACATAACATACTCAAATTTAAGGTCTAAAATTTATTTCGTATACAAGCTGGACGCCAATGACACTATGACAGGGTGACATACAGTGGAGAGAAAGCAATAGGAATCCGTTTTCAGTTGGGTAAGGAAACCAAACGATTACGTCTCTCAACAGCGAGGTCTTTAGAGACGGGAAAGGATGGGGGCAAGGAATGTGAAGGAATTCGGCCATGGCCTTCTTTGTAAGGAAGCATCCCGGCATTTGCCTGGAGTGATTTGGGAAACCATGGAAAACCCGTTACACCACCAAGCTCGGTGCAACGAAATACTTCTTCCGCCAACCTATTTAGGTAGCAATGACATGAGGGATAACATTCGACAAACAAGATGCCGTACTGATACATTTATGTATTCTTTCTTTCCTCGTTCTGTTTGGGATTGGAATGCACTGAATTAGGATCGGTGCTTAGCACCCTCTGCCACCCACAGTAATGGTGAATTGCAGAGTATAGATGTAGATGTAGAAATTTTTCTCGTCTCTGGGTGACGATAGAGAAGTCCTTTTCGCATAAGTATTGTGTGATTCAAGTGCTAAGGTTTCCTCCAATTAAATATTCTCATACGCCACGTGAAATGTAATTTGTTTCTGTTTGGAAAATTCGGGACATATTCGATCTGTTATTCTGTGGTTACCACTACAATGTATATAGTGTGAGTTACCCTCATAAGTACATTTTTTCGGGTCGTGAAGTTCGATACAATTATACAGCTAACAGAACTACAACAAATTCGGCTTGTGTGTCCAAATCGCAAACAACGAAAACAAGTAACCATATTTCCAAAGTATGTTCAACACTGCAGTGATTGATATGAATGTATAGAAAATTCGGTAGCATTTGTACAAGAAATTTCACCTGTACTAATTCGCATAATACCTTACGCATGATTCGCGGCACTTGTAAGACATCGATATCACACTCAGTTTCTTTCTTTAACTCTTCTTCCGAGAAAGACGTGTCCACATTACGTATGAGCCATTTCTTTATAACGCGAAACCGCGAAATGTAGAACTTATTTTTTTTTTAATGGTTTTAATCTTTAGCACATCTGTTTGCCTGCACTGGCTAGTTGAGTTCCACTTGTACACGATTACGATCTTTGCTGCTGATATTAACTATAGCAGTTTTTAAGCCTGGAATTAATTCCCGGATTATTCTTACAGCCGTGGGATGTAATCGAGCCAGATATTGTTGATCACTATGCACTGAATCATATTCTGCAAAGACACAGAACGTGCCACTATAACCTTCTTTAAAAAAGTAAAACTTAGTAGCATGTTTATCAAAATTATATTCACATATGGCTGTGGCATTTAAACGAGGTCTTTTTCCTCCAAGCTCTTAAATTTTAACTTTTTTACATGTAATGTCGTCCCCGGTTTCTGGTATCAGTAGTTTGGTTCGCTGCTTCCACATTCTGCTGGTCCATAAACTGCACAGCGGCTGCTATTGTGTTGATAGAGGAGTAGATTCCCGATGAAAACTGCAGAGAAGTCCTGCTACCTATTAAAATGCTAGGGCCGGCGTTACCGCTCATCCATCATGCTAGGCTCATTTCTTCGTCCTTCTGCCCACCACTTTTTTTAAGTCCAAGTGTCACTTGCGCATACTGGATGTATATTTAAAACTTTTTTTGTTTGAGTACTGTGTGAGTTTTTCAAATAAAACGGCATCTTCTTCCGAGGAATGCTCGTTTCTGTTGTGTTACTCGTCCCTCCTCGACTGTTAATTAACCTCCTAGGTAACTGATTTGACTAATATATTTTATTAAATCAGTTCGAGCTTTGATATTGTCTACCGTTATCAGAGTAATTGTTAGTAGTAATCAAGCGCAGTCGACGTCTATTTTTCCGACGCGACGTGACGGCACTGTTCGCATTCCACGGTGGCGACCAGACGCCGTGATGTTACACTTATTACCTCTCGGCGCAGACTTTCTTGCACGCAGACGCCAGCAATTAGAACCGTTCCGAACGAACGTCGACCGTCAGAGTTAAGACCTTTTGAGATAGACTACATATCGCAGTTAGGCTCCTACAGAGCGTGGAGGATTAGCGGTGTCGCTACCGCATCGTATTCCGGAGGACCGCGGGTAAGAATCCGCTTCTGGCCATCCCGATTTATGTTTTTCCTGGTTCCCCAAATCACTCCAGGCGAATTCCGGGCTGGTACCTTCAAAAGTCATGGTCGAATTACTTCTCATTCATTGCCCCTAGTCCTTTCCCGCCTCTAATGACCTCGACGAGGAACAAAGCTATAAGCAGAAAAAAAAAAAGTTTGGCTCCTCTGGGACAACGGAGGTTAGTGGTTTGAGCCCTGTCTGATGTAAGCTCCAAGACTCGTGGTTCTAACCTAGTAAATATTTCTTAGACCGGTTTCGGCTTCGGGTCTTGCAGTTAGAGAATACAGGTTCGAGACCCCTGCCGAATATTTTTGCCGGAGAGCTCTGCTTTTTCTTTCGTATGGCTTTACGCCTCGGCGGCGTCGACGTCACTAGAGGCGGGAAAAGAACGCGAAGGAATTCAGCCATGGCCTTTTGAAGGAAGGATCCCGGCATTCACCTGGAATGATTTGGGGAAACCATGGAAAACCTAAATCTGGATGCCCGGACGGGGATTCGAACCGGCCAGAGCGTTAACCACTCCTCCACCACGGTTGGTGGAGAGTTTTTGTTGGAACCGCGAACCTGATATTTAGTTCTGGTTCGAACCTTTGTGAGGCTGTCTTTGTTCCTTCACTACTTACGTCCTAGGCCGGATCCGAATGCCTTGGTTTGTTGTTCAGTGAGACTATTCACACTGGGGTGTGCTTGTTCGAGGAAACTGACCTTGAAAATTGTTATTCTTGGCCCAAAATTGACTTTTAACCCGATAAATCGGTTGATATTCTTACGGATATATTTTTCGTCACAGAACGGAAACAAACTTTCACAAGGAACTGTTAATTATTGACTACTCGAGGCATCTTATGAACAATTACTATTATTATGCGAGGAATGGAATAAATTAATGTTCATTTACTGTTATTTTATCTATTTATCCACCGTCTGGCAATGAAAATTACATTTTCCGCGGTCCACAATGCATTACAAGATTTTTCGCAAATCTAAGCAAATTCAGTTTAAGTATTGATGAGCACATCAGCACATTGGGCAGGTGGTAGGAAAAGGTTACTAAATCCTTCGTTTGCTGCAAAGGGTGATAAGAGGTTGTACCAGAGAAGTTAGGGAGTTGGGTTAAAAAACTTTGGTCAGACCATTGGTTGAATATGGTGCTGTAGTTTGGGACCCACATTTTGATTATCAAATACAGGAGTTGGAAGTGTGCAAAGAAGAGCAGCTAGATTTGTATGTGGAAATTATCGCAGGACCCAGTCAGTAACTGATATGATAAGGGAGCTGGGTTGGGACTCATTGGAGGAAAGGAGGAGGGTGAAGAGAGTGCTGGGAATGTACAGGGCATATGTTGGTGATGGAGCTGGGAGGGATATTGGTCAAAGAATTAGGAATAGTGCTTGGAAGGGGAAAGGCGACCATGACCACAAGCTTTCGCTCGATTTCATGCATTATTTAAGGGAGTGGGAAAATTTTCTTTTGTTGGTAAGGGTGTCAGGGATTGGAACAGATTACCAAGTGTAGTGATGAATAATTTTCCATAAATGCATAAGGAATTTAGAATTAAAATTTGTAAATGACAATAGCAAGTGGGGAAGGAATTTAACATTGCAATTATAAAGGATTTTAAAAAAATATGTATATAAAAAGGGGTAAATGAATGACTGGGGGAATTGCCAACGGAGTGATAGCTCCATCACAATTAAAAATTAAATTTAAAAAAAATGTTGTAGCGCAATTTCCTTCCCATAATTTTTTTTAATCAGTGCGTCTTCTTCGATCCTTTGACGCATATAATAACAGCTTTGTATTGATGATTGCACCTAGGATACTAAACATCTCATAGAAGTTGATTGGAATTGAATTTCATTACAATTTTGCTTCAGCCACCTGGCACTTGGATCGTTACCTCCAACAGGTTACGAGACGGCTACGATATGTGTAGAAAAACGCGTGTTTGAGTGCAATCACGTTACTCGTCTTCAATCATTGTGCATTTTTATTGGCAACCATTTCTCAAGCTACAATATTCCTCTCACATTGCCAACAGACCATGACCATCAGATTTGTAGATTTACCTGCATGCTGAGTGGAGATGGGAACCAAGGTCACTGTTTATGGGGGATTCTAATTCGCTAAATAATTTCGAATGTTGTATTAGTCATGAAAACTCAACTTTTTTCGACCTATTGCTTCATGTTAATACCAACTGCAAATACGCCATGTGTTTAATTGTACAGGTCGACGGTAGGATTGGCAGACACGCGCATCGGAATCCGTAGACACCCAAACAAACAATAAAAACGACAGGTAATACAGACTCACATAGTCAAGCGGATAGTCACGATTTACACTTTCAGAGAAGGAAAAACACACTTTCTGTCAGAGAAACAAGTGCAGATAGAATTCACACTATCAGTTAAGCTGACACACGCAAACATAGCGCCCACGCTCATTGTCTGACTATCTGGCAGACCAACATACCGTCAAAGAAACAGAAACAGATAAACCAAGCTTGCAAAAAGAATATACACAGACAACAGGTAGGAAGTCTAAAAAGTTCAGAGGCTTTTATTTGTTAGTGAAACTTCCTTCAAAATATTATTCATACCACCGTTCAAAGATTCTGAAAACTATTGTTTCATGCAAGGGTCTTTTTTTGTTTTCTGCTTATGGCTTTACGCCTCGTCGACGTCGTGGTTATTATATGAGGGAAAGGACTGGTGGCAAGGAACGGGAAGGAATCCGTTCATGGTATTTCGAAGCAACCATCCCTGTATTCTCATGGAGTGATTTCCAGAAACCGTGGAAAGCCGAAATATTGATGGCCGGATGGGGATTCGAACCCGCGTCCTCCCGAATGAGAGGCCAGAGCGTTACCACTCTCGGCGAGATGCTCCTTTTCAATTTGTTTAACATGGCCCTCTTCTACCCCTCCCCCTCCTCTTTGTGCTCTTGAATTCATTCTACATTCCATAACTTTCAGAGTGAAGAGTATGTTTTCCTGTCAAAAATTAGTTTCGTGAATCTGTTTATCTATGATGATACTGTCAAGTTGATATCTAACTGTACACTCTGTTTAATCTTCTAATATCACTCTTTAAATGTATGTTTGCTACCGCTAGACTGTACTTTAATTAAGTCCTCTCAGCTTGGTAATTAGACTATTTGATTCTACTAGTTTAAATTTTGTTTCAATATTTCGGTTTTTTTTTGTTTTTTTTTTTTTTTTGTTTTTTTTTTCAGCAACAACATACCAGTATTTCAAGATCATTTCATTTGTCTCTCCATTTACGCCGTATATCAGCCCTTCAATTCCACCATACGTTGTAATTCTCACCCTGTTCTCGTATTCACTTCCGTAGCTCTTCTGACATACTATGAGCATGTATCACCCAGACCAAAAATATTGAGCATTATTGCACTTAATGCCTTTAATCACAACAATAACTTGGATCAATCGGTTCATTTCCCACTTTAAATTCCACTGCCTGATGTATTCAGAGTGTGTTTGAGCAGACCTTATCGTACCGAACGTAGTGGTAGAGTGGTGACGTTTCTTTCCTCGTATTCGTGAGGACGCGGTTTCGAATCCCCGCCCGGCCATCCAGATTTGGATTTTCCCCAAACCCAGGTGAATGCCTGGATGTTTCCTTTAAAAGGCCATGGCCGAATTCCTTTCCGTTCCTTGCCCCCAGTCGTTTCCCGCCTCTAATGACCTCGACGTCGACGAGGCGTAAAGCAACAATGAAATAACAGGACCTTATCCAGAGACATGACTAGGGGCTTATTCTGCCATTGAATATTTTTATCGGAATGAATCGATTGTAATTTTATGATTAGTTGGCATCCAAAAATTACGTGAGGTATTTTCCGGATTTCTGGACCCCCCCCCCCCCTCCTCCCTGGTGAGATTTCGTGAGATCTGGCCAGACCCCCCCCCCTCTGGTGAGATCTGGTCCGTGAGAACCCCCCCTAGAAATCGCCCTGGAAACTTTTGTAGACCTTTTTTTTTAGGTCACACCCGGACCCCCCCCCCCCCCTTATTTCACCTCACGTAATTAATGGATGTCTCCTTATATTTCCTGTCGCTCTTTAATGTAATAGTTTCTCACTGCCTTCTGCTTTTTCGTGCCATTCACCATTTTAATTTATCAGTGGTTAATAACTGTTTCAAACGGTAGTGTAAGATAGCTGCCATGTTCTCTAATTGACACATAATCCGTATACATGCTGTCGTTCAGTATGGAAACTTGGTAGAGTATCGCGTGAGGGAGTGGATGAGCTTTGGTTGAACCCTAAAACAAAATAGCGCGTAAGGCTACGTAGACTTCGCATGAGTTCTGAGGGATAGTTTTTGACTAGCTCAGCTGTCTTGATAAGATTAAGTATAGCCCCGATATAAGTACAACGGCAATACATCAGCTGAGTTAGCTGCCAAAAATTTGTGTTTTAAAGATAGTTTCAGGTTGAACACTCTCTTGATAGGAACTAGTAGTTGAAGAAAAGTTACTACAGTCAGTCAGTATACGCGTGGTCGATTATAGGGTCTTCGTCCAGATAATTATGTATAAGAAAAGCACTGATGAGGCCGAGAAAGAGAATAAAGTAAATACACAGGCTATTTTTTTTATTTTTTATTTTTGCATACGGCTTTGAACCTCGTCGACGTCGAATTTATTAGAGGCGGGAAAGGTCTAGGGGTGAGGAACGGGAAGGAAGTCGACCATGGCCTTCTTGAAGGAACCACCGCGGCATTTGCCTGGAGTAATTTGGGAAAACCATAGAGAACCGAAATGTAAATGGCCGGACCAGGATTCGAACCTGCGTCCTCCCGAATGCGAAACCAGAGAGTTACCGCTCACTCACCACGCTCTGCATGAGTAAGGTGATTTGACTGCTTACTTGCTTATTAAATATTGATGGCCGAACAGGGATTCGAACCCGCGTTCTCCCTAATGGGAGACCAGAGCTTCACCGCTCACACACCACTCTCTGTAAAAGAAGAGAAGGGAAGGCTATGAGCCAGTGTTCTCAGACCAGTTTAGATTAGTGTCGAGTAGGACTTCCAGATTTTTTGCCATATCGCTATTATTTAACTCTGTTCCTTGAAGTTTTGTTGTTGGGTGATTTGAATTACCAATATTGGAGAGGCAAGGTCTGAGAACAACTGCGCTCCTAGAAACCAAGGATTCCAAAAATGCAATGAAGAGGTTGGTGGTACAAACTTATGTCCATTCAAACATTGTGCCTAAAATGTTAGAGAAAAATTCAACCTGATTGAAAGCAGGGGAGAAAAACACAGCCCAGACTTTGTAATAGTAATTACTGTAATAACATAAAAACTCAATAAGAAACAGTAATAAACTACAGCAAACGCACTTTTGTACTAATCCAAAGAATGGATTTAACGGTTTAAGTTGGAGACAATTATGCATGTATGTAAGAAGTGTACTACGGTTTCTTGTAATTATATGCACCATTAGCAGTATCCGATTTTTCAGCAATATACACTCCTGGAAATTGAAATAAGAACACATTGACACCGGTGTGTAATACCCACCATACTTGCTCCGGACACTATGAGAGGGCTGTACAAGCAATGTTCAAACGCACGGCACAGCGGACACACCAGGAACAGCAATGTTGGCCGTCGAAGGGCGCTAGCTGCGCAGCGGTTGGGCACCGCCGCAGTCAGTGTCAGCCAGTTTGCCGTGGCATATGGAGCTCCATCTCAGTCTTTAACACTGGTAGCATGCTGCGACAGCGTGTACGTGAACCGTATGTGCAGTTGACGGACTTTGAGCGAGGGCGTATAGTGGGCATGCGGGAGGCCGGGTGGACGTACCACCGAATTGCTCAACATGTGGGGCGCGAGGTCTCCACAGTACATCGATGTTGTCGCCAGTGGTCGGCGGAAGGTGCACGTGTCCGTCGACCTGGGTCCGGACAGCAGCGACGCACGGACGCACACCAAGACCGTTGGATCCTACGAAGTGCCGTAGGGGACCGCACCGCCACTTCCCGGCAAATTAGGGACACTGTTGCTCCTGGGGTATCAGAGAGGATCATTTGCACTCGTCTCCATGAAGCTGGGCTACGGTCCCGCACACCGTTAGGTCGTCTTCCGCTCACACCCCAACATCGTGCAGCCCGCCTCCAGTGGTGTCACAACAGGCGTGTATGGAGGGACGAATGGAGACGTGTCGTCTTCAGTGATGAGAGTGGCTTCTGCCTTGGTGCCAATGATGGTCGTATGCGTGTTTGGCGCCTTGCAGGTGAGCGCCACAATCAGGACTGCATACGACCGAGGCACACAGGGCCAACACCCGGCATCATGGTGTGGGGAGCGATCTCCTACACTGGCCGTACACCTCTGGTGATCGTCGAGGGGACACTGAACAGTGGACGGTACATTCAAACCGTCATTGAACCCATCGTTCTACCATTCCTAGACCGGCAAGGGAACATGCTGTTCCAACAGGACAATGCATGTCCACATGTATCCCGTGGGACCCAAAGTGCTCTAGAAGGTGTAAGTCAACTACCCTGGTCAGCGAGATCTCCAGATCTGTCCCCCATTGAGCATGTTTGGGACTGGATGAAACGTCGTCTCACGCGGTCTGCTCGTCCAGCACGAACGCTGGTCCAGCTGAGGCGCCAGGTGGAAATGGCTTGGCATGCCGTTCCACAGGACTACATCCAGCACCTCTACGATTGTCTCCATAGGAGAATTGCAGCCTGCATTGCTACGAAAGGAGGATATACACGGTACTAGTGCCGACATTGTGCATGCTCTGTCGCCTGTGTCTATGTGCCTATGGTTCTGTCTGTGTGATCATGTGTTGTATCTGACCCCAGGAATGTGTATATAAAGTTTCCCATTCCTGGGACAATGAATTCACGGTGTTCTTATTTCAATTTCCAGGAGTGTATCATTGTTATACAGTTGATCTTCCATCCGCAGCTTCTCATTAGCTACATTTTGTTGTTATCATTAAATGAGAAATAATTTTTTAATTACCAATATTTTTGTCTGATTCGGCAGTTCTTAATCCCGACGAATGACCACGGGCATAATTCATACATCGGAATAATCCATGATCTGACCAGACTGGCCGTTCTTTTTTTTCTCTTATAAAGTTTGCAATAAGTTTTTTACTAGGCGGTGAAGATGTATAATCATCCGATAATCACACAAGTGTTCTTCAAATACACAGACGGAAAAAAAAATCCCAACACCAAGAAAAAATTATTGTAGAGTAATGAAATTTGGACAATGCATTTGTCAAGTTAACATGTTTAATTGATTAAATTTTCAAGATCACAGGTTAATTTAAGCTCAAGAAAATGCATTTCAAATGTGAAATACTGTTAAATTAATAGCCGGTGTAACCTCCAGAATTTTGAATGCAAGCCTGCAAACGTGAATGCATTGTGTCATACAGGTTTCGAATGTCACTTTGTGGTATGGAGTTCCATGCTTGTTGTACTTGTGCTGTCAATACTGGGACGGTCAGTGCTGGCTGTGGATGATGCTGGAGTTGTCGTCCAATGATATCCCATACGTGTTCAATTGGAGACAGATCTGGTGATCTCGCAGGCCAAGGTAACATGTCGACACTCTGTAGAGCAACAGCGGTATGAGGGCGAGCGTTATCCTGTTGAAAAACTCCCCCTTGAATGCTGTTCATGAATGGCAGCACTACAGGTTGAATTACCAGACTGACGTACAAATTTGCAGTCAGTGTGTTTGGTATAACCACAAGAGTGCTCCTGCTGTCATAGGAAATTGCTCCCCAGACCATGACTCCAGGTGTAGGTCCAGTGTGTCTAGGCCGCAGACAGTTTGGTTGCAGGCGTTCCCCTGGCCTCCTTCTGACCAACACTCGGCCATCACTGGCACCAAGGCAGAACCTGCTTTCATCAGAAAACACAACAGATCTCCACTCCGTCCTCCAATGAGCTCTGGCTTGACACCACTGGAGTCGCAAACGGCGATGGCTTGTAGTCAGTGGAATGCACGCTACAGGGCTGGAGTCATGGTCTGGGGAGCAATTTCCTATGACAGCAGGAGCACTCTTGTGGTTATACCAAACACACTGACTGCAAATTTGTACGTCAGTCTGGTAATTCAACCTGTAGTGCTGCCATTCATGAACAGCATTCAAGGGGGAGTTTTTCAACAGGATAACGCTCGCCCTCATACCGCTGTTGTCTCGCAACGTGCTCTACAGAGTGTCGACATGTTACCTTGGCCTGCGAGATCACCAGATCTGTCTCCAATTGAACACGTATGGGATATCATTGGACGACAACTCCAGCATCATCCACAGCCAGCACTGACCGTCCCAGTATTGACAGCACAAGTACAACAAGCATGGAACTCCATACCACAAAGTGACATTCGAAACCTGTATGACACAATGCATTCACGTTTGCAGGCTTGCATTCAAAATTCTGGAGGTTACACCGGCTATTAATTTAACAGTATTTCACATTTGAAATGCATTTTCTTGAGCTTAAATTAACCTGTGATCTTGAAAATTTAATCAATTAAACATGTTAACTTGACAAATGCATTGTCCAAATTTCATTACTCTACAATAATTTTTTCTTGGTGTTGGAATTTTTTTTTCCGTCTGTGTACTACTTGTGCTGGCATAATAGGAATCGTGTCATTTACATTTATCGTCTACTGATTTGATTATATTGAACTGATCCTAAAGGTCTCATGCTATTTTAATCATTTAAAATTACTTCTGCCAAAGTTCGTTCACTTGTTTTATAATTTTCATATTATATTACAAGTTTTGTCTTTCTAGTCTTGCATCCTTCTTTAAGATTTTTTGAATTTCTTGATACGGTATTTAACATCCTCTGAGATTTATTTTCCAAGCAATTGTTGAGGGAAAACAGACTGTACATGTATTGGTTTGTATGTCTGTTTACATTTTATCTCCGTTTGTCCACCTGTCTATCCTTCTACCTGAAAATTCGTCTATCGTCTTTCCTTATTCCATACGTCTGTCAAGTATTACTTCCGTATTTAATTTTATTACAGTATTTACCATCATCTTATTTACACATAATTTTTATAGCAATAAAACAAAAGTATTTTCCACAGCATTTACTTGATCGATTAGTGCATCCTTAAAATTTTATCTATAAAGCTATTCATATTACCGATAAATACAGCTATTTTTATTTAAATCCTAGTCTTTTTTCAGTTTTCTAGTATTCTTGCTGAACGGTCTCTTAGCTCAGTGGTTAATGTGTCTAACTGGAGACCAAATGGTTCCCGGTTCGAATCTTTGTCTAGGCGTGGTTTTTTCAAAGACCCTTAACCCGCCTGCTGTGTAACGTGAAGTACGCCAGAACGCTTCCGTGGTTCGGATTCCACGTTAAACTGTACGTCCCCATTACATGGTAGCATTACCGTGTCAGGTTAGACAAGGGGGAAAGGAACTGGTCATTATACCTGGGCAACTGATTGCGAACAGTGATTTTTTAGGATAAGTTTTCTTTCTAGCATACTACCACATTGTTAACTAAAATATTCATTAATTAGCATTTTCCCACTGCCCTCGTGGACCTTAGTAAGCCTAGTAATGGGTTTGTCTTTTGTTCTTCCACTAGTAACGAGACATAAACGTTTGCAATGTAGTATCTTTATCTTAGATTTCTTTAGGATTATTTGAGTGTTAATCTTTGAGGCAGTGGTTTGATTAACGTTTTCTGTGTATTCTATCGTAACACATTTGAGAAATCAATACCGTAACCGAAGTTATGTAGTCAAAAAACAATATCAACAGAATCCAATGTGTGAAGTGATTACCTGCGTGATCTTTGGTTTGTATCTCGTAAAACAGTTTTCAACTGAGATGCATTGTTATCTATTCTCCCTGGTAATGCAGATTTTAAGTTAGAATATAAGCTTCCAAACTGTAAATCCTCCACTCAAATTGGTTCTTTAGTTTTAGCGTGATGCCTGGATAAATAGACAGACATTCACAGCCTACTTCCAGATTTATAATAGTACTAGTGTAAGCCCGCGTATCGTCACGGGTCTAGAGTAGGATGATAGATTATGACGGGTTGACCTGCTTTGACCAAATATAAACTTGACCTGTGTTTCAGGGTGAATAAAATCCCTTGAGTTTAATGAATTCAGAAGCATTAATAGAAGCAGGTATTAAAAACAAACAGGGACGAAAGAACAATCGTATAATTGCTTAAATACAAAGGCGACCGCACCACTTTCAGAACCGACGCGAAATTGGTACTAACCTGTTGAAATTTGGTTTATTTGCTTCGTCAACATGTCCTCTTTAGGTTTTGCGTTCTTGCTTTGCAGAAAACTTGCCAGGAATTTAATTAAATACGCCGAAATATAAGAGTCTGCGGAACCGCGAAATGCTATCGGCACTGTAAAAATAATAAAACAATTATCGGTACAGCGCAAAACGTGAAAACATGTTGATGAAGTAAATACACCAAATTTCAACAGGTTAGTGCCAATTCACGTTGGTTCCGAAGGTGGTGCAGTCACCAATACAAACTTGACTTGTATTTGACCCATAAAGTTCAGTCTGCAAAATTTAAAAAATTCCTGTTTGCTTCGAAAGCAACACTGTTTTTTATTGAAACTGGGCAAAGACACATAATGTAATCGTTGGTCACAGTATCTATAACGGCCAAAGAACGTAATACACACTACATATTATTAAAAAGTTGAGTAACTCCGAAGGAATGTAATGCCAGAATAGTTGATTCTTTAATATATTTGGTCTGATGTCCACTTAAAATAACCTAATAAACGTACAACGAACATGAACAAAGACCATTAACGAAAGTGGTCAGTAAAGTACCTAAAAAGTAAGGTAACCGTAATGCATAAAATTTGGTCAAGCAACAACAGTAGTGAAAGTTTTAAATAAATTAAAATTTGTCCTAAGCCGGAATGACAATTGGCATTCGTGTTTACAGCAGATACCGTGAATAGTTTAATTTTTAGCAGTTTTTTAAGTTGCTTTCATTAGAAACAGGTTACTGAAAAGCAGATCATCGTTTTTTTTCAGCCGAAAAATTTATAAGTATTTTTTAAATTTGAAACGTTACGATAAGCAAACTTAATGAATGTATTATGGCAATTAATTTGGTAGCAGTTGCTTAGTTATTAAATTGTGAACATAACCTCGAATTTCTTGTATTGGTATCTCTGCTCGCTGTTTTGCAAGCGGAGGCTGGTCCATGACGTCATAATTTTTCAGCCAATAACTATTGAGGTGAGTCGATGAGCTTATGAAATTATATAGTAGATAGATTTTATACCTAGAAGCAACATCCCTTGGCACAATATGAAAAGGCATCTATGACCATTAGTAATTAGCTTCATGACTGTGCTAATGTGCAATACCACATAGAAAGTCGAATGCAAAAAGTTTACATTTTTTATTCTAAAATAAGTAAAGATGTTTCATCAGACTGGGAGAAAATAAAGCATGGAATTCCACAAGGCATTGTCCTAGGACCCCACCTCTTTTTGTTACACATCAATGGCCTTCCTGGAAACGTATCTGACAAAGTTAAGAGTGTTTTATTTGCAGATGACACTAAACTGACTGTGAGAAAAACACCAAACAGTAATCTAGAATTTAATGTAAATGAAGTACTTAGTGAAGAAACAAATTGATTCAAGGCAAATTCATTAAAATTAAATATTGAAAAGACTACTACATTATATTAGGTTTTAAACAAAAAATTATGCACTGCCTGATTTACAAGTAAGCTATAAAAATAACACAATCTTAGAAACAAAGAGTATAAAATTCCTTGGTATTAAAATAGATGAAAAACTCTGTTGGCACGAACATATAATTTCACTACTGAAGAAGTTAAGTAGTGCCACCTTTGCAATACTAACAATTTGTCTAACAGCAGCTCTAGAATTAACGACACAGATGTACTCCTCATATTTCCATTCAGTGATGTCATATGGCATAATTTTTTGGGGAAACTCCTCACAAAGTAAAAAAAGTTTTCATAGCACAGAAAAGAGCTACTAGGATGCTGTGTAGGGTAAAACCAAGAAATTCTTGCAGACACCTTTTTAAAAAAACTTAGTATTCTTACAATGACTTCTCAGTATATATATTCTCTCATGTGCTTTGTCATAAACCTCTAATTCACAGATACACAATTTCAATACAAGAAACAGAAATAACTTGCACAAAGCACAAACATCTCTGTCATTAATACAAAGAGGAGTTAATTATTCTTGGAGACATCTGTTTAATAAACTTCCTAAGAATACAAAACAGTGTGCAGATAATAAAGATATATTTCAACAAAACCTGAGAAATTATCTTATTGGTAACTTCTTCTACTCTATTCAAGAATTTGAAGAAAATAATTGATTGTATTCAATATGACCTTTTGCAAAACTCAGTTGTAAAAATTAATGTTTATTTTCGTTCTCTTTATTTGTCTTTGTAACATATGATTGTTTTCACTATGACTCTTATTGTATGTATGTATATTAACCACGACATAATTCACATCCCAGAGGTCCTTCCTCAGCAGGGATCCATGAAACAAGATTAAGAAATAAAATTAAAAAAAATAAACCTGCCTGGAGTTGGACTGGATCCGCTGATTCCAGACCCGACGGAGAAAGAAAATTTTACAGTCTGGTACTTGGCCAGAAGGATATGAGAGGAGTGATGCCCAATAGCTAACCTTCAAATCGTCTACCAACAGCCAGAGTTAAATCCAGTTCCTCTCCGCAATGCGTCTGTCGGATGGAAACGCCTGGCCGCCAATGTGCAGGACTCAAAGACCGACAGCAGCTTTCACCTAACGCTTCCTTCATCATTACGCACAATAGGAACAATACAATATTCCTAAACCCAGTCATCCGCGCAATACGATACGATAACATTAGACACACGGAGGAAGGGCAGTGTTTGGGTGTTGGTGTGTATTAGGGCTTTACGGCTTATCTAAAATGAATTCATAACAGCCGCGACAACACCGCGGGCAGGGAATGATAAAGAATTCGACGTTGGCTTATTGAAGGAACCACTCCACCATTTGTATGGAGTTATTTCGTAGAAACCATGGAAAATAGAAATTTGGATGGCGATACCGGAGATGGAACCCACGATCTCTCGAATACCCCTGGAAGAAAGATGCTGATCACCTTACCCTCTGTGCTACTTGGCTTAACACAACGCCTACTCGACTGTAAGAAATGCCTTAGGGCAAAGCACTCTAGACAGATACAAACGTTCATAATTATTAATTACCGCTGCCATGTTTAAAAATGCTTCGTCTACCAAAATCCACTTCTTTTGGATCGGGTCAGTATATTCCATACCCTACAACATTGCATTATCTATTTTTTTTTACATTTTTTTGTAAAGTTAATTTATAGTATCTTCTCTAGAGATTATAATTTTTATTCGTAATTCACATTACTTATTTTCTCATTTTTAATAATTTCCTATGGGTTTCTTTCATATTCATTGGAATAGGTATTCTGTGTATTCTATTCAATTGATGCACTTCATATGCCCCACTTACATGAAATCAACGAAAAATATGTTATTGTACCTGCAGACTGTTAAATATTCAGCCCCGTCTCAATAATAATTTTAAGTTCTGAATTTTAAGGTAAATTGGAAAGAATTTGGAAATTAATCACGCAACAGACAATAAATCCATTTTAAAAAAAGTTGCAACATTTGTTTCTCCACATAAAATATAATGTTGCCTGTGTCTAATGGAATATATTTTGAGATCGTATTTCCAATATGAATTTAGTATTCAGCCTTTTAAAAACCTTCATATTAAATCTTTTCTAAGAAAGTATAATAAAAATTGCTTTTTTCTCAACATGGCTTAAAACTTTATTCGCCATAAGACTACTATTATGTTTTTGACACTAAGTATTGTTATTTAAATTTTATTATCCGCATTTGATAAGTTTAACGAATACGGTTCATCTGAGTGATACTTTTTAGTAACATTAATGAATGTTACAAACGTAGCTCATATATTGGTACGGTCATTCCCTTTCTAGGACTGATTAAATTCATCTAATTTGTATGTTCTAACCATTTATCATGAATCACAGGGACTGAAAATTTATTTGAATTTCAATTTTTTGACATATTCTATCATAATTTTGAAAATTTTTAGGCACAAAAATAAACTAGAATAAAAATAATTTTAATTTGGCCCCTTAAAATTGAAGGTACGCCACTAGGTTGTCCGAACAGCATTGCTCGTGGTGTACTTTCAGGGGCTTGGCTTATTGCTTGTCTGTCGCGGAACCAGCAAGGTCAAGTTGGACAAACCAGTCTGCAGAACGATACAAATACTTCCATTATCTCGAGTTTTGTTGTTATTATTATGGTATTTCAATATTTAGATTTATAACACAGCTCAGCATCGTTATTGAATTAAGTAGTGTATATTCGTTACCTTGTTCACACTACGAGCGTGGTTTCCATATTCCCCTAGTATTAAATACCGACGTTTTGATTAACCAGATTAGCATTTATTCTAGGGCGGAACTCGTCTAAGATGTGTTTCACAAGCTCTACTAAACACATTTAAGAGCAGTTTTGCCCTAGAAGAATGCCAAAGTAGGTCGGTGAAAACGTCGGTACTGAATAATAGAACGCGGGATGCATGGAAACCTTTATTCAAAAGCCTTCGATTGCATTGCGAGGGTCATAGCAAAACAGCGGAAATGTTGTATACATGTCGTACAAGACTGAGCACCTGTTTTTCTTAAAGTCGAAATTCGAATTCTAGAAAGAAACGACTCGTTATTTAGACGCTCTTTGACATTGGTAAGATTGCGGTGGTCAAACAGAAACATGTTTTCTAGTTTATTTTCTTCTTTGTTTTGTAATCCAAGAATCACGAACATAGGTTTCTTCAACGGCGTTAATGCCTTTAGAGGCCAAGTGGTTTTACTACTTATAGAATCAATGGGTATTACAGTAGTTCCCAACTTGTGTAATCAGTGTACAGTGGCTTCCAAGTCTCTACAGTTTTAAGAAATACGAGTTTCTCTCTCTCACCCACGTGCCCATACGGCATATTGCATATGAGAATAAACAAATTTACTCTTGTGCGGATTTTAATTGTCTCGGATACATGAATTTGTGTCATTCCTACCACGAATCAGTACCATTTACTGCTTCAATGTTAGATAAGAAACTTACATTTGTCTGTAGAAAATTATGAGTCACATATTTTCTGCAGCTCGAAATGTTGATTCTTCATATATAACACTACCCAGATACCCAAATTCCGCCTATCAACGTGGCTAAAACACAAAAAAACTGTATAGAGTCCAGTTTCTCATACATCGGTGGTTTCAATGTGGAGTGTAATCTCTCCAAAGCAATAACAACAACTAAGAGAAATTTTAATTGTATGGTTTGCCGTTACATTCCCAAAAAACAATAGTTTTTTTAGTGTCAATATACGTGTAAATGACTGCGATGAGCGAGTGTGTGCTGTGTAGCTTGTTTTTTGCTGTGACTGAGAAATTAAAGCAGGGAGAAGATAAAGCCTGATGCCGATTATTCAGGCCTGTTTTTTTCGGAAGAATTCAAGCTTGCTGTCAAGATTAACGGAATCTTTGTACGAGACTATTCGCCATCATCAGTGTCGTATTCCCTCGCTGTATACGCACTGTTATAAGGTTTGGGATTTTAACAAGCTTTTGGTACACAATCAGATGATCAGGAATTGTGTGTCACCTCCTCTTCTACCCTGCTGACCAAATGCAAACAGCAGAAACCAATTGGTTGAACAACGAAATTAGAGCTCACTATTCAAGCAAAGAAAAACTCAATAAAACACTGTATGCGATGCATTTAAAATTATCAGATATAATAAACAATCCACAAATACTACAAAATACCATTGACCTTGTAGAAAAGAACACAGCACACAACACTGAAATACTAAAGAGCACACATAAGAGAAAATTGAGCATACTTATGAACACACAACATACTACAAATACACATAACAAACAATATAACAACTACACACCAAAACAGACATTCCACCCATGTGTAGTCAACTTAACAACTACAAATCTAACAGAAAAACAACAAAAAATACTAGAAAAAGGTCTCAAACACAACCTAAATAACTCAGACAAAAATAAATTCATTGAAGACACTATAACTGAAGCAGAATACATACTGACACAAGAATAAAAACATAGTAACAGCCAGATAAACACAACTCTTGCTAGAGAGCTTATAGCAAAAGAAGTAAAGAGCATCCATTCAACTCACAACCACGGAAATGTAGAAAACACAAACAAAACTTTACAACAACTAAAGAAAAAACTCACTAAACAGGATATTGTGGTAACCAAAGCAGATGAAGGTAATAGTGTTGTACTAATACAAAACAAAGACTACATCACAAAAACTAATCACTTCATAGAAAACAATAACATATCCAAGCTCAAGTCACACCCCACTAATTGATTCAAAACAGATGTTAAAAAATGCTTATAACCCACTACACTATTATTCACAGACTAGCAGAAACAAAATTTGACTCAGAAAAATCTCACTGCACCCAAAATGAGAAGCCAAATCAAGATACACAAAGAGGAAATTCCAGCAAGACCTGTAGTATATTTAAGGAATGCTCGAACTTACAAAGTAGCTCAATATTTGCATACATACCTCACAAAACACTACAAATACCACAAACACAGAAACATAAAAAAACACCCCACACCTGACAAAAAAATTAGAACACACCTTCATCCCCGACACAGCAACCATTATATCATTTGATGTAGTAAGGGGGCGTCCATAAATTACGTAAGGTTATATAGGGGGGGGGGGGGAGGGTCCGGCGAAATCTCACCAAGTGGGAGGGGTCTACGAAAATCTCACGTGAGGTTTTGAAAAAATTGTTGGACTGTAGAGCTAAAAAAGTCTACAAATGACGTGAAAGTCGATTTTAGGGAGTATTTCGTGGAAAAGAGGGGAGGGGGGGTCCGGAAATCCGAAAAAACACCTCACGTAATTTATGGATGCCCCCTAAGCATGTTTTCAAAAATTCCTGTAAACCAAACAATAGACCATATACACAGAAACTTGACACCATACAGCAACATGCCCTCAGCCCTCATAACAGAAATAATTGCCCTACTAAATTTAGTCACAGCACAAAATTATTTTGAATTCAACAATGACTACTTTATACTGAAGGAATGATTACCAATGGGGAGCCCAATATCTGGAATAATGGCCTCCATCTTCATGGATTACATAGAAAACGAAATATTCGAATCCATTGCCCCCGTAAACAATAGAATGTAATCTATTGGCTTAAATATGCAGATAATGTAATTTGCCTCCTAAATGAACCACCATTAGGCATAAAAGAATTTCACACAGGCATAAACAGCATACACAAAAATATCAGTTTTATTATGGAAACAGAAACAAACAACCAACTACATTTCCTATACATTACAGTCAAAAAGACTGATTACAAGCACAGTTTTAGCATATATAGGAAACCCACCAACACTGATAAAATCATCCACCAAAGTTTCAAGCACCCCTCCAGTCAGAAACAGGCAGCACTCAGATATTTGTTACACAGGATGAATCAAATATCATTCACTAAGCACAACTATAACAGGGAACTAAACAACATAACACACATAGCTGTGAACAATGGATACAATAGTAACATAGTAAAAGAGCTTAACCAAAAAATCAGAAAACAAACAAACAATAACATATATCAAACATCCAACGATTACCACATAAAACTACAAACCATCACACAAAAAGACAAAAAACATTGGTACACAATGACATATCAAAACACAAACACACACAAGATAGCGAACGTCTTTAGAAAAATGGGAATAAAATAGCATTTAGAACCAAAAACAGCTTAACAGAAGTACATTTACAAACAAATACCACCAATCTGGAATATACCAATTAACATGCCAACAGTGTGACACAGTATACATAAGACAAACAGCCAGAAAATTTGAAAACAGATATAAGGGATACCTGAGAGCTCTCAGATGTACTAACCACTCAACATTCGCCGAACACTTGTTACAACAGAATCATTCACACACCAATATACAAACGGATATGCAAATACTAAAGATTAATAATCACAACAAAACCATACTGACTATTCAGGAAAACCTTCACATACCAAAAGCATTCAATAATGGTAAAAAAGTTATGAATGAATATATACACCTAACAAACCAACCTTGTTCAAAACACAAAAACAGAAATAAATAGCACACACCCTATAATCAAACATACCGCCACAGACACGACACAGCAAATGACCACAGATTCAAAATAAGAAACAGTTCGACAACACATAATCTTTGGCTCGCGACATTTGGATGTCAACAACAACAAAAAACTTTATATACAGTTCGTGGCCGGTGAAATTCGCTAGAATGCAGCCTACAAAACTTTGGACAGTAGTGATAGTGCGCGAATAGTAGCTGGTATGGAAACACGAACTTACGCGTGTTAATGCATATATAAAAACTGTAAGTACCTAGTTAATAATATCAGAAAACTATACAAAAATCAAATAACATCATTGTATATATATATATGTTTATCTAGGGCACTGAAGATGCCTTGAATAAAGGCGAAATACGTATGCCTTCAAAATCATTTGTTTAGTTGCAAGTCAGAAACATAACCATAAAACAGTTATTTTACCACAAGTTGCCAACAGTGACAGATGAAGTTGAGAGCTCATTTGCTTATTTGGAGTTGAAGTAGAACTATGACGAGTAGAAGTCATATTCTGTTCTCACATGCAACACCGTTCATACGTCAACGAACGCAATGATTCAGTGATGTTTCATGCAAACGCTGCTACTATCAATGTCAGCAAATACCTAGTCAACTGATGTTGCTGTAGGGATTTTATTAAATTCACTTCGGTATTTTACCGTTATTGTGAAGATGATTTCATAAATCCCACTCTTTTTGGACCGTTTTCTATAAGCTCCTAAACCAATATGGGAGTTGTCCTCCATTTTCACATCAAAAGTTAATTTTTACAAATAGAATAACGGAGGATACCCGAGTGGAAAGATTAAACTAATTTTTAAAATTCAGTTCTTATAATCAATTGTCCAGTCTTCACATTTGACTTTCTCTAATTTGAAATTAAACATCGGTGTTGTTAAATATTGGAAAATTTCTAACACTAATTGCCTAGTATCTGTTGAGTCTTTCTGATTTTCCAAAACGATACAATTTTTATTCCATCTGAAATTGGAAGGACACCTAGTTCTACGCACATGTTGGTGCGTTCACCATCTTCTGCTCACAGGGAACTTCTAAGTCTACTGAGCCATAAGCAGTAGAAGTTCAGACGTGCTCCAGGAGACAAAACAAATGGAATTTTGGAAAAAAAAAATTTTCGCGTAAATTTCATTCATTTTAACTGAGAAAAACTGAGGATGGAAGAGGTCCGTTAAAAAGCAAAATCAGGGAAATCAAATTTAATTTTTCAAGTTTTACGTTGATAATTTGCTTCCTTCACCCCGAAAATTTGACAAGTGATATTAAAATGATAAACCTTAAACAACTCCTCCCTGCATGGTAATAGAATGGTTACAAGGTGAAAAGTTTTTCGAGATACTTTGATTTTAAAGCAGATTATTTTGCTATGAGTAAATTGAAAAATATGTTTGAAATTCATTGTTATGTAACTGTAGTGGAATTATCCAGTTTATATAGTTTAATTAGGTTGATTTATCTGGAAGATTTAAAAAAGTCATTAGTTGATTAAGTTGGAACAAGGCATTCTGTTACACATTTTTTTTTTCTTCAAAGAGGTGGCTTTCTTTTTTTTTTGTCATCTCAGCCATCTGTAAGTTTATTTTTGGTTTTTAGAATTTGTCTGCATTATACTATCGTTTTTCAGTCGGGACAACCCATGCCCGCGGCCGGACTCGAACCGGCGACCCTGGCAACGTGAGGCAAGCTCACCAACCACTAAGCTACCAGGGCCGGCCATATTGAACTGAAGTTGTTATAAGCTGCAGGTGTTCTGATAACAAGGAAGATTCTCCCCGTGTTACACTCCTAGCTTAATAATTTTCCATTTGTTACACTAGACTAAAATCTAAGACATATATATATATATATATATATATATATATATACAGGGTGGGGCATTTAATATGTTTTCTGGAAATATTTCGGAAAGAAAGCATTTTAACAAACAATAACCTATATAAAAAATAATCGTACAGTAGGGGGCTACAATTATGTGATATTGTTTTTTTCACAGGTGGCGCTGTTGTCGTTACAACAAGGTCAACTTAATTCTTTTAAATGGGAACCCCTATTTTTTTTCGAAGATTCCGATTCCTCATGAAAAAATAAAAATAGTTTGCTTAACTCACTTTTCTGTTAGCCTCACAGATGGCGCTGTAATCGCGAAAAATGAATATTCGCGTTTTTTGTGTATAATTTTAATTATTGTTTAAATAATTACATGTAATTTTCATTCTGTAAACATGGAAGGTAATTTTAAAGGATAATGACGAAATTGAATTTTAAATGCTTTTTCTTACTTATTTGCAGCCATGTCTACAGCAGGTGCTCAAAAAGGTGACCATTTACTTCCAGACATTTTCTGACACACTTCGAGCTGTTCAGGCATCATTTCTGAAAAAGGGTCAGAAAATATATATTTAGTGGCTGAAATAGCCCCACGAAGTTATAGGTGAAAACTGAACATTTTCGTTGTTGCATGCGGATGAAACTGACTGATTCAGGCGAATCGTTTTTCATAAGGAAGAAAAAAAAAAACACTTCTTGTTTAATCCGGTAACTAAATTTCATGAGAGTAAACTAACCAGTTATTTTAAAATTGGAAATTCCAACAACAAAAAATCTGAGAATTATATGATATGCCTCAGTAAAAACAAAAGTTTTGCTAGTTTTTGAGTTTTAAGAAAAATGGATTGATCAAAATTATTCCACTGATTTCAAACCTAAGCCTGTAATAATTTTCTATATCTGAAAAAAAACCTTTTTAGAGGGGGGAAAGCATATACAAGTTAAGGGTGTCAAGGGAAAGTTTTGTTGGTTTGTACAGAGAATATCGCCAAACAAATTGTAGAAATTTTTATTATACTGGATAATAAAAAGCGTTATTTCAGCAACATAATTACCGAATTCTTTCGAGGGTGAGCCCCTTATCACCTTTTCCAAAATTACTGCCTATATACTATTAACACCAACACAAAATCCTAATTTAATGGTAAACAACCCGTCAAGTCGATTAATCACGTTTATATCAGAGAATTCATTCAGAACCTCAGATTTCAATAATTCTTTAATACGTGAAACTTAAGTAAAATCTAAGACTGAAATAATTCTTTTTATCAGCCAAAAATTTTTTTTTGGAAGTGGTATATGAAGGTAAATAGAAAAGTGATATCATTGTGAAGAAAGAACACGTTTGAAATCGGACACGGCCTTAATTGAGGAGTCATTCCTCCGTTCATCTGGAGTCATCTCGGAAAACAAAATACTATCGAATTCGGTTCCAGAGTAATGTCAGGCTTGAAGGTTATCACTTGCTCATCAAACGCCATTGACTTAATTAGGTAAATATAGTCGAAATTAACATACCAGAGTGGGCAGAAATTTTTTTTCTGGTTTAGAGTTATATAGTTTAGCACTAAGCAAAAAAACATGATGTTTGTAAAGAGAAGTTATCAGAGTTTCTCGGAAATTTTTGTTTCGTAGTTTTACTTCGCCAACTACGAGAGGCACCGACACCTTTTGAAACCACCCTCTTCGTGAAAGCGATGATCTTACGCCATTCTGTTTCGTACCAGCTGATAGGTGGTATATTTAATTTAATAATAAATAGATTATAAATCATAACTGTGTGAGGTAGACTGTGGGACGAGGTCTAGGGAGAGTGTGAAGCCCGGTGGACAGACAACCGCCAGACTGGCGCCAGGGTGAAAACAATACGCTGGACCCAGGTAAACAATGAACAATAGCAGGCCTCAATGGATAAGCCTGTCTGACAGAAAGGTAACATAAGAAGACACAGCGTCTCACAATAACCTCTTTAGGGGAATTTACGAAGATTTGTTGACCCGATGGTACCGCTATTAATCGACAACAAGTGACGTAGGAAAAATAGTCACGGTTTAATCGTTTGAAAACAGAAATGTTGGCTTCGTTTTCCGAAGAGCTTTACGGTAAAGTGTGATTCAAAGAAACTAATGATTCACCTCATATATAAGGGAGAAATGAGCGATGTTATGTACCAAATAAGAATTCTATTCGTTGATGGAACCGCTATCAGTCGATAACAAGTGACGTAGGAAAAATAGCCATGATTTAAACATTTGAAGGCAGAAACGTTTGCTTCGTTATATGAAGAGCCGTATGGTAACGTGTGATTCAAGAAAGCAATGGTACACATGGTATATGAGTTGGCGATGTTGTGTAGCAAATAATAAGTCAAAAACAAATCATGAATAACCATTGTTAAATTTTGTTGTGTTTTCGGCCTATCACCGAGTGAGAGCACTGCCGCGATAGCTTACAATATACATGATTATTATTGGTTACAATAGCGATTATCACAGGACCGTTACATATGCAGGGTTAGACCGTGATGATGTTTCAGGGATTATGGAGAAGGGTAAATTCATCCATTTGAGGTAACCAACCCTGGACCGAAAACGAACGATTCGAAGGTTATACTAAGCGAAAATCTACTCAAGTTCTATCTTAGCCTCGCGTAGCGCTCAAACTAAAGGCCTCAACTTCCGTAGCCTGATCATGACGTGCAAAATTCTCGTTGAATGCTCCCCCGTACACTCACAAGGGACTCCTTTGACCTCGAAAGCTCGGAACCGCACGAGAAGATGCTTTTAGCACAACAAGCGATCATAAACAAAACAGTGGTGTGTGTCATTTCCATGAAAAATGTTGCCTTTTACCTCAAGTAACATTTTAATAGAGAGAAGTTACAAGATATCAATCCCATATGAAGGAAATTTTACGTAATCCAATGACGTCAGTGTATCATTACATTTTCAATCAACAGTGCCAAAAACTCTATGCTTGAAGTACTTAATATAGCGCAAAACACGCATATACAGCAGTACCACACACCTGATAGTGCTTATATTAGACCTCAAAGTGCAGATGCGGGAATTCGATGAAGTGGTTAAAACAAAGTGGAAGAGAACAAAGTGCACACTTCACTAAAGCCACGTTATCACATTCTGAATCACTTTCGCATTCACGCAGACCAATATCAAAAGCCATACTAATTACATTTTCAAATGATGATGTTGACATATCAATGTCATAACCTGGCTTGGACTGTGTGAATGCGAAAGTGATTTAGAATGTGATAACGTGGTTTTAGTGAGGTGTACACATTGTTCTCTTCAACTTTGTTCTAACCACTTCATCTAAATCCCGCATCTGCACTTTGAGGACTAATATAAGAACTATCAGATGTGTGGTACTGCTGTATATGCGTGTTCTGCGCTATATTAAGTACTATAAGCAGATAGTATTTGGCACTATTTATTTAAAATACAACGATACACTGACGTCATTGAATTACGTATAATTCCCTTCATATGGTATTGATATCTTGTTACTTTGTTTCTCTCTATTAAAATGTTACTTGAGGTAGAATGAAACGTTTTGCACGGAAATGACACACACCACTGTTTTGTTTATGATCGCTTGTTATTCTAAACATGTTTTCGTGCGGTTCCGAGCGTTCGAGGTCGAAGGAGTCCCTTGTCAGATAATTTACCCTGTTAATGGACTAGTAACGGCGCACGTAACTTGATGTCAGAGAGACCGAAAATCCTACAGTACAGAAATAATGAATTCCATTTACCTGCACAAGTTTTACAAGCTGCTACATTTACAACAGTTGTTCAAAATGGCGTCCCGCAGCGTAATACAGACATGGCATCGTCGCACAAAGTTCTAGCGTATCAGTTCTAATATTCCAAGTAGGTATTGTTTGAACACTATCGCAGGCAGCGAGAATTCTTGCCAGATCTTCAGTCTCGATAGACGTCTTGTACATAAAACTTTTACATGGACCCAAGAAGTGGCGTGATATCAGGTGAACTTGTTGGCTAAGGAACATGACCTTCTCTGCCTATCCACTTCTTATGGAATGTACGATACAGGTATTCATGAACCCTCAGTCCAAAGTGAGGTATGGCTCTATCATGTTGGCCTAGTATGTAATCATTGACTATGCCTGCCCACACGTTGATTGATAATCTGTGTTGATGACTATTTACAATTGTAGTTTGGGTATTCTCATCGGCCCAAACATGACTATTGCCACTATTTAGTACTCTTTCTGTAGTTAAACAAGCTTCATCAGTGAAAAGTACATACGCAGGAAAGTGAGGATTGACTGTAAGATGCTGCAAGAATCATTGGCTGAACACGAAACGAGGTCCAAAGGCAAAAGGAATCAAAACATGCACTTTCTGTGGATGGTAGGTGTGTAGCTGCATTTCCCGTAATACTCGCCCCACACTGCGAAACATTCATTTCACATGCAACTGATCGAGTGATGATTGCAGGCGCTTCATCCATTCGAGCAAGCAATCTTCTAAGTCACGAGTCCGTGTAGTTTGTCGTTCTCCTCGGTCGTTGTACTGTGGTACCAATTACACTGTTTCACCTTATCGTTGGAACAGTCTTGGAAACATGGTGTGAGCCGGATGTCTTCTACGTGGATATGTGGAACTGCGACACTGTTCTGCTGCTTCCATTTGCTTGCACATACACGAAAATTATTTCTGCAAGTTCCGTCACAGGGTACAACTCCATTTGGTTTGGTCTGACCGACGTTAGTACTTCAACTAGTAAACACAGAATGCAGTCTACTACAGTTTAAACATTGTAAACCAGGATTGCTCATGTAAGTACACAGTACGCCATCTGCATTGGATACTATCCCAACCTCTAGACCTACTGTAAGTACTCGATGGTATTGCCTGCCCTACAATCTTGTCAACAACAGTACCCGCACATGCTTTCTACTGTTAGAGGTATCAAAACGATTTTCGCTTATACCTTTGGACTCGGTCGTTTCCAGACAAGAGTCCCTTTCCTCAAATTGTTACATTACTTTTCTCCACCATTCATGAAAGTTTGTAGCATCATCACGGAATCATTCTGTATAACCGACAGGTGATGTACCAGTGAAAAGACGGCTACATTGACTGAAAGCTGCCCATGCAACATTATCGAATGATAGTATCGTAGAGTTAACCATCCATCTGCTGTAATCCAAAAACTGAACATTAAAATCCCTGAACGCCTTGATGCAAACCATACACTGAAGACCCAAAGAAACTGGTATAGGCATGCGTATGCAAACACAGAGACATGTAAAAACTCAGGAGTACGGCATTGCGGTCGGCAACGCGTACATAAGACAACAGGTGTCTGGCACAGGCGTTAGATCGGTTACTACTGCTACAATGGCATGTTATCACGAATTAATTGAGTTTGAACGTAGTGTTATAGTCGGCGCACGAGAGATGGGACACAGCATCTCCGAGGTAGCGATGATGTGGGGATTTTCACGTACGGCCATTTCACAAGTGCACCGTGAATATCGAGAATCTGGTAAAACATCAAATCTACGGCATCGCTGCAGCCGGAATAAGATCCTGCAAGAACGGGACCAACGACGAATGAAGAGAATTGTTCAACGTGACAGAAGTGCAACCCTTCCGCAAATTGCTGAGGATTTGAATGCTGGGCCATCAACAAGTGTCAGCATGGGAACCATTCAACGAAACATCATCGATATGGGCTTTCGGAGCCGAAGGCCCACTCGTGTACCCTTGCTGAGTGCACGACACAAAGCTTTACGCCTCGTCTGGGCCCATCAATACCGACATTGGACTGTTGATGGTTGGAAACATGTTGCCATGTCTGACGAGTCTCGTTTCCAATTGTATCGAGCGGATGTCGTGTACGGGTATGGAGACAACCTCATGCATTCATGGACCCTGCATGTCAACAGGGGACTATTCAAGCTGATGGAGGCTCTGTAATGATGTGGGGCGTGTGCAGTTGGAGTTACATGGAACTCCTGATACGTCTAGATACGACTCTGACAGGTGACATGTACGTACGCAACCTGGCTGATCACCTGCATCCATTCATGTCCATTATGCATTCCGACGGACCTGGGCAATTCCAGCAGGACAACGCGACACCCCATACGTCCAGAATGCCTACAGAGTGGCTCCAGGAACACTCTTCTGAATTTAAACACCTCCGCTTGTCAGCAAACTCCCCATACATGAACATTATTGAGCATATCTGGGATGCCTTGCAACGTGCCGTTCAGAAGAGATCTCCACCCCCTCGTACTCTTACGGATTTATGGATAGCCCTGCAGGATGCATGGTGTCAATTCCCTCCAGCACTACATAAGACATTAGTCGAGTCCATGCCACGCCGTATTGAGGCACTTCTGAGTGCTCGCAGGGGCCCTACCCGATATTAGGCAGGTGTACCCGTTTCTTTGGCTCTTCAGTGTAAGATAGAATTTTTCATGTTCTGTTATTGTTTCACTGAGACGAAGCCATTAACACCTCTGTAAAATGATCTTCTAGATATTGTTTGATAATCAGTTTTGATTTCTCTTTTTCCTCTTTTATGATTGTGTTAATCATTTGTTTATAAATGACACGATTAATAAATTGGTCGCTTCAAACTCCACTTTAATAAACCACTAACAGTCTGTTAACTTCAATTGGTTTCTAATTCATATGGAAGTAACAACATCCCTCCTGTCCTTCGTATTTCATTAAGTTCACTGATTCAGGCGAAACAAATGATTTTTTTAACTATTTTCCATGGCGCCAAGATTTTCAAATAATTGATTCAAACAAGGCAAGCTATTAAAGTTATTAATGTTTATAAAGAATATTTTTATTCTGTGTCTTTGCAAAATGATCAAGTGGTACACCACATATTCTACCATCACCGTCTTTGGTCTATGGTGAGAAGTGAGAGCTACTACACGCACCCGCAGATATCTTCCCACAAGTTCAAACTAATCCTCCTTTGTCTCAGAGTTACTAATTAAGTAATATGTATAAATACCACCACAGGGGAC
>CM061921.1:329120631-329170632 GCA_031002005.1 Vandiemenella viatica | reverse complement strand
ACGTTAGTAGGGGATATGAAATAAATGTCCGAGTGCTGGGGAGGGAAAAAAAAAATCGTTTCCCTCTTTCGGAAACCTCGCTCATCTACAAAGAGAGGGAAACCACCTCTGGATACTTATGAAGAGAAGACTCGTTGAATACTATTACAAACCCTTCAGCTATTTATACTTCGAAAATATATTGTTGTGTGGACTTCAAATAAACGAATATCTTTTGAATTACTGAAAGGACAAAACGTAGAGCCCTGAAGTCAATTCAATCACAACTCTTGATATTTCTGAAGAAGACCACAATTATGCTTGCAATGATTTGTTTTTTTTTTACACCTCTATCCTTTATAGGTGCCACCCTCATCAGAGGCACTTCTACTGTAAGGAAAAACATTATTGCTATTCTGCAGAGTTCTCGTAATCGTCTACCACATAGTGTACATTTTTTTACGCATAATGTCATCATTGTATTCATTTAGAACATTATTGAAAACGATAATTAAAATGGACAGGGCATCATTCCCATTTCCCCATGTGATTAATCTGAACATAAGCAGACGACCGTCTTTTATTCAGTACCGTAGTGCATGCTAACTTGAGAGTGGCTAATACTTAATGCGTTTGTCCTGGTAATTACTGGTAGTTGTTATGATAACAATTTCGTATAGTGTGAAATACCTGATGACAGTGTTTCTTACCGGCTGCTCAATCCGCCTCTGTCGTAGCCGCCTACATAACCTGATAATTATATCGGGTTAAGGGGACCTACAGTTTAACGTAGAATCTTATGCCTGAGTTTAAGGCCAGCTTTAGGACCCATAAAAGTATCGACCAAGACCGAGATTCAATCCCCAGTAAGAGGGCGTCCATTAATTAGTTGAGGTGAAATAAGGGGGGGGGGGCAAATCTCACGAAAGGGGGGAGGGTCGACGGAAATCTCGCGTGAGCTTTTGAAATTCTTGAAGCACAGTAGAGCTAAAAAAATATCCACTAATGACGCGGATGTCGACTATAGGGAGGTATAATCGCCCTCGGTAGCAGGGGGAGGGGGTCCCGTCAAAATCTCACGTCATCTTAGGGGAGGCGGGTGTCCGACCAGACCAGACTGCTCACTGGTATTCGAACTAGAAGGAATACGTTAGTTGTATATTTGAGTCATTTCCTTTGCCTGCAACAGGAACTCAGACATTAGTCAATATGCTTCACGACTGCTCAGCACTTCCTCCTGGAAGTTCCTCGCCGTCACACATCTGTACCAGGTGAGTCACCGACGTCTAAAATTCACATTACCCACCACAAATACCTTAGAGATGATTATTAAGGGATGCGGCCATTTTGAAGTAATCAATTATATAGCCCAACACTCGGGCAAACATAAGAGGTTTTTTCTTTTTTTTTTAAGTGAAAACTTCTACAGACGAGTTGGGCGATTTTTTGGGGGTAAATCTATGAGTTCGCATCAACAACATGCTGTAATAGCATACATCTGTAGCCATAAGTATGACATGGTGCGCTTGGACAGCAGTTAAAGTATAGATTAAACTCGTATCTGATATATAAAAATGAATGTTTGTTTGTAGGTTTGTTCGTTTTCTATGCGTTCCTATGCCATTCATCCGATTGCGATGAGACTTTGGTGAGCTATTGTGTGAGTGCATGGGGAGGTTTCTGGCAAAAAAAATAAAAAAATAAATAAAAAAAACAACCCTTCTTTCTATATACACCCTTTCCATGGTTTCCCCAATCACTCCAGGCAAATGCCAGGATGCTTCCTTCCCATTCCTTGCCCCCCATCCTTTCCCGTCTCTAAAGACCTCGCTGTTGAGAGACGTAAAGCAGTTAAAAAAAAAATTAAAAAAACCATATACACCCCTCAATCTTTTTCAAATGATGTTTATACAAACCTACAGTTTTTATCCGATTTTAATAGTACTTAACACATGTATACTTTAAAATAAGGTGGACTGGTAGCTCAGGGTTAAGGCGCTTATTTGTGAAAGTTTCTCTTTCCGGTCGCGGGTTGAAATCCCGTGGTGAGCAGGAATTATTAGGAGTTGTATTTGATTATATGAGCTACGCCGGGACGTTCCGTGGTTCTGATTCCACGTTAAACTACAGGCACTGAGGAGAGGAATTGGCCTTCCTGCCTCTGACACAATCTCTTTCGGGAAGATTCGACCAACAATCGGGTTGTGGACTAAGTTAGATTTTTTAAGTGAAAACTTCTTCGGGCGCGTTGGGCGATTTATTTATGGGTAAAATCATATGAGTTCGCGTCACCGACATGCTAATGATAACAGTATATCTGTAGCTGTAAGTGTGACGCGTTGCATAAGGCTCGTGACGGGGGAATGGAAGGTCTCCGGTTCGAATTCCAGTCTCGGATGGAAATTCTGCAGTGCATCATGCAATGAGTATCTCATATTGGCTTTGGAGTTATCTTACTAGCGTGATAAAACAGATTTCTAGTTGTTCAATAGTATTTTTGCCACGAATCTTAAAATTAAAAATTTTATAATAATTTTAGATTTGTGTGTCGACTTTCTAAAATATGGTTACTAATGCAAAATCAACGTTTATTAGCTTATATTGTCGAAATTTTGGATTGAAAAATTTGCAAAAAAAAAGGCTTAAATTTTAAAATTCAAACCTAAACATGGATATTAACTTTTATTTCAAATTTAGGGTTTATTAGCATATAGCATTGAAATTTCAGGTTGAAGAATGTATATTTTCTCTTACTTTAGGTACCATAAACTTTTGTATCCTTTTTGAAATTTAATGAAATAGTTGATAGTATGAATAACCTAATTATTGTTGAAATTAATGATAAAGATGATGCCAACCGTGAAAATAATGTTTAAAATTAAGTGCATTGAAAATCATGTAAATACAAATACTATGTACGAATAATATAAATGTATATTAATTATTATGTCAATTAAATTTTATTTATATTTTGCAGATATAGTTGTGGGAAAAGAAGACTAATGTTAATGATTTTAATTTACAATTCACGAAATTTTAATTTACAAATTACGAAATTTTAATTTTTGATTTTTAAAATTAAAAATTACTTATTTCACAGTTTTAAGTTTTTACTTCTGTCGGCAGTCCCAAATGACTGCCAAATTTTTTTTATTTTTTTATTTTACAGTTTGTCAGATTTATATGTAATGTTTATCATATCGGATGGGCTAAATTCCGTAATTATATCTTTATAGCCACGATTACCCGGAATGTACCCAACGAAAGAACTCAGAGTGGTTTGATCAAAAGACAGCGTTTGAAATAAAATGGCACATGATACTTCAGACAATATTCTTCTTATTATTCCATTTCCTGTCGGCGGTTGGTTAACACTGTAGAAATTTTCCCTTCTGACAGTTTTCGTAACAAAGAACTCGTACTCTGGTCAAATATTATTCGACCGTCGCTATTATTCTTGTGCATGAATTTTTTCATTTTGTTGTCTCGCCACATTTTCTCAACATTTTTCAACCTGAGGGCCAGTAAAAATATCAAAAATAATTCTGGGAACCACTAACTTATTTGGACCTACTTTTTTTTTTACCTACGAGTATAATATTAATATCTGGGAAATAGTGTGCTGTACCATTCTGCGGATCACCGTTTGTCCCTGAACTACAGGTTGACAATCGCTGATCTATGAGATTCGGAATTTTTGTTTATATCTACATATGAAAAGCCTCCAAGTCTAACACAAGATTTTGGTGGACTAGGACTCTAATTCGTAAAAGTATGGGAAACAAGCATGCTTAATGCTTTGTGAGGTGTTCCTGTTATCTCCAAATGGAGCCTAGGGCGAAGTCACGGAGATAGAGCTCTGCAATCAGTTTCTTTAACCTCTGCAGGAGAGGTGACGTGGTTGGCCGTTTTCACCGTTGTCGATATGCTATTGGAAATGACATATAGAAATCTCGCAGGGAAGTGAAAGAATTCGACAAATTCCTTCCTCAGATTTCAAATCTACACTACAGCTACCTATTTAAAGGACTTCAGCCATACTGAAATCCATGCCAGTAGGAGATGGATGATACCTTATGAAGAAAAATACATGAAGTGCTACTCGTTTCTTAACTGGTTATTATATTTTTTATGGAACTGTTATCAGATTTGTTGTGAAGACTGGGTAGACTGAAGATTTTGAATTACACATGACTGTAGTACAGTACTGTCGTACATTAGCTACAGACACGTAAGGTAAAGTCTTCCCTCATTTGCCACTTCTTTGTGTTGCGGGATGGAGAGGCATTATTATAGTCTTGGCGAAAAATATCCCCGAAAATTTCTCTTTACAATTGCAGACCAAGTACAAGTTACACTAAAACTCTTTCACTGCCACATCATAATAGGAGAAGTTACATACTGTATTTTAAAACAATCCACATTTCTTTATTTTTCTTATGGACTGGAATACGACAAATTTTTGTTACCAATTATACAAATTATAAACTAACTATGTAAGTCGAAAACATCTGTATTAATACTCACTGTAGCTGAGATGGGAATATGCAGCCGTCACATCAGCTGCTGGGCTACTCTGAAACAGAGAAATAATTTTTCAAAATTTTAAACTTACGATTGATATTTCTTACATTAAGTGCAGTTGATCCTCTAAAGAATTTCTGAAAAGTTATTGAAACGTTTAATTTTGAAACCGAAAGCAGGGCGAATTTTTAATTGCTTGGATTATAAATGAAAGCGTTGAGAAAGCAGTAAGAAAGATGACAGGGATGGATTAAAAACCAATTGTACAGTTCTGTTACATGGAGCCAAGAAAACGTCTGTGTGTTTTATCATGCACCATAGTGCTCATATAACGCTAGTCTCTTCGACCAGTACGCTACATCAACAGATGAGAAATAATAATGAATGTTTGGAATTGGTTTCCACAGTGAACTTCGACTACAATCCCGAATTTTTCAATTAGAGCAGTTGAAGCACTGATACAATATACATGTGTCAGAGAGAAGACTCAATCTTGACAGTTATGTAAAACTACAGACCAGTACTACAAGAAATAGAAAGTGGCCAGATACATGCGAGCATTTTAAGAACGAGATCAAAACTGAGTTACCTTCCCCTCCTTCCACCTCTCTTTCTACGATGAGACAGCCTGAGAGGATGGCGGGATGTAAGTAAATATTAAGCAAATGCATCAGTTTCCCTGTTCCAGAAAGTAGCAAACTCTTCGTCAGCCAGCTAGCGTGTACGCCGAGTGGCCTTAGGGAGCAGACATCGCTCATCTGTCACCTGATTGTTTCATATGAAACACACTACTGTGGACAATTTAAGTTCGTTTCCAGAACGATAAAAGTAAATTTCGAAAAATTATTATATTCTGAAAATGTCAAAGACAGGGGATGCATGACCAGCGGAAGGCAAGTAGAAATTAAGGAAAACACCTTGCAAAAGCAGAGAGGTGTCAGCAATAAAGCCGAGTGAGAGAATGCCATGTGGGTTGTTGAGTGAGTTAGAGATTTCGTCGGGACCAGCGGTGCTCTGAAACAAATGTAGAAGCAGGTAAGTACTGAGTGGTAGTTTCTCCTGTGTACCTAACTAAAATGTTAAGTTAAAAACAAAATTTGTTTCGCTGGATATTTTGTTAAACAAAGACGAATTCACGTTAACACTTGAAGTAGCAGCTCCGGCTACTGCCTATTCCAATTTTTTTTATTAAAAATTTTATGTACCCTGTTTTGTCCTTAGTTTAAAGTAATGCAACGTACATAACATGAAGCCTAACTTCAGAAACGAGGTTTGCATATTACGAAATTAATTTAATGCAAATGGCGTTGATTACTATTAGTTTTATTTTCTGAATGTGTTTCGTTTCTTTGACAGTGGTTTTTATTTACTTCATTCATGCCTAACCTAATGTGTTGTTGTTGATGTTATTAGGGCCGGGAGAGAATTGGAGACAGTAAGGCATCATACCAGCATTTGTCTGGGGTAATTTTGAGGACCACGAAAAACCGAAATCAGGATGGTCGGATCATCCTTCTTGCCAGGTTCGAACGTTAACGGACATAACCTGATACGTCACCTAACAAGGAGAGAGAAATGCTTCAGTAAGTTAACAAACAAGTCGTTTTTAATTTCCTTGTTTAATATTTTTATCTTTGTGTAGATAAATTCTACATCCAAATTACCGTTATAATACGCGTAAAACAGCACCTTCAGTGATTTAACCTCTCTTTCTAGGGGTAGAGCTGCCCTTCCAAGTTAAAGCAATCACTCTTAGCTCCCGATAAGTTTTTCGTGTTTTGCGGCTTTATTCTTTGATGGATTAGGTGCATTCAAATATTTCTGTGTATAACGACAGATATCCTAACGATTGAGTTTAAAGGCCCTTCTGTATGTCTCTACGTAATTCCATTATGTATTTCCAATCTTGATGTACAACATACTTTTTAAAAAATATATGTAAAAATATTTTCTGAAAATTCACGTACAAGATATGGAAAGTATAGGAGAGGTATCAGCAAAGTTTTGTGTCGGTGATCATTTCTTCTGTAACGTAATGATATGAAAAACCACAACTGCTCTTGTTATTTCACTAAACTTCATGCAAGATAAAAAAAAAAATAATAATAATCTTCTACATTAGCCGACCTGCGCCAACAACGTCTTATAATGATTTCATCGCATTACATAACTTCTTAAACTGTGATTACCAAATCATAACCAAGGTACCCTATGAAACCGACATTTAAAAAAAAAAAAAATCATTACTATAACGTGGAATTTCCAGTGAAAGAAATAATTTTAACTATAAAATTATCTTGCACGCTTGTAAAATTAATTTTTAGTGCCTAAATCTATTAAGAAGAAAAGTCTGGAATTATTTTCATTCTTAAAAAATCTTCACCGTTGTGTGAAGCATGTAAATGTGAAGTTTAAGCTTGATTTATCATTTCCATACCAATGCGAGAACTGTTGGTCCCTCTGAAGAACGGGCGTGTCATGGCATTACCGACCCTGACATCCATCTGTGATGACCTCATATCTTCCTACTCAACACTAACAGTGATGTAACTTGCAATTAAAATTTTTCTGCGGAAAATTCACGTAGAATGATTTTTTTGGCACAAAATAGTGGTCAGCCACAATAAACTCATTTCCGTAGCTCATCTTAATAATTCAGTTAGCTTATTTAACCTTAACAAATAGATCGAAAGGGCATTTGGATAACGAAATGTGGATTCCTAGTTGTACATAAGTTATAGGACTCGATATTCTCTTCTGTCGTTATTTTAGGACTTTGTCTGCAACATTATCTGATACAGATGTGTGTGGAACCTTATTCAATTTAATATTATTCTTCGTAGCTACCTGTAATTTTATGTTTGCAGAAAACCAGCGAAAAAGATTTGTTAATTAATGAGCCCAAATTACTCATCAAATCTAAACAAAAGATTTAAAAACATGAAAAAAACCTCATCTATGAAGCTCAACGACACCTAGTTTACAACGCATTAAGTTATCTGCTAAGAGTTCGGGTCTGTTGGATGAAAAGTACTACTGACCCAGTTTTATCATTTTTTTAATCCCATGGTAAAGACGGAAGAGAATCTTAGGACTCCTATGATATCGTTCTTGGTGAAGAAACCATCAAAATCTCCAATAGGAGCAGCTTTCTCATGGCTAATGATAGAACAAAGAATAAACTGTTGTCGTCATTGTTGTCGAAAGGAATGAAAACCGAAGTAATGATATATCTTCGTATGTGGAACACCAAATCGATTCGTGAATCACTTACTAAATGATGCGTCTGAGATCTCGGGAATAAGTTCTTATGCAATAACAACATAGTGTAAGTACGTTTTGAATAATACTGCAAAGTACATAAAATTAATCCTGAAATCATTAACACTGATTCTGACAAATCCACAACTTCAAACTCGAAGAATGGTAGTCCATGTGTTCAGCAACTGAGGCAAAGAAGTAAGGTATTAGTTTAAAATTTGCGTCCACGAAAAAGCTTCAGCGGACAAAAATTAGGCAGATAAATCTTGGTAAAAAATAAGATTAGTGCTTGACTATAAAAATAATTAGTTATAAGAAAACTGTCGTTTTGTTTCCGTTGACTGAACAATTCGAATAACTACAACTAACATAGTAAAAACAGCAAATAGCCACTTTTCCAATGTTAAAATTAAAAAATTAAGATGGATCTGAACTTGTAAGGCATTAAAAGATAATACAAGCAGCTGGACCCTAAAACTGAAAGAGGCACGCGATCCTAAGAAACAACCGATTGCTTGGCTTACTTTTTAAAGGCGATGTTATATGCTTTTCTTCTGAAATTAACTGCACTGAATGGATAATAAAAGGAATTAAAAGAATGATGGAATTCGTTTGTTCTGAAGATAATAACAAGCAGCGGCCACAGGAGTGGTTAAGTTTTCAGTAACTACGTGGGTGAGCAATTTTACAGCACCGCGTGGTTATCTCTCTCACTCCAAGGTTTCCAAGCTATTGTATTCAATTTACGTGCCATTACAAATCGGAGGTTGAGAAAAACCGTGATGGAAGATTTCTGCATATTGACGTCTACTTGCCCTCAATGTGAAAGATATCCTGCACAAATACATCGCGGACATCACTTTCGGCGTCAGATGTAACCCAATAATGTTTTTCAACTAATCAGAATATCTGTTACACTATCTACACATATTAATACTTGTTTTTCGATTAACTGTCGTTTCCCTAAGAAAGCAGTTGCTGAGCGGGATGAATCAGGAATTTTCAGAAGCATATGTATTCAAAAACAGTAAAACACTGTATTATACCTTACAAGTAGTTTGGGGACAAGGAACGGGAAGGAATTCGGCCATGGCCTTTTTGAAGGAAGCATCCCGGCATTCGCCTGGAGTGATTTGGGGAAACCATGGAAAACCCAAATCTGGATGCCCGGACGGGGATTCGAAGCCGCATCCTCCCGAATGCGAAGCCAGAACGTTAACCGTTCACCCACCACGCTCAGTCCTTAAATTACATTATTGTGGCTTCTTTATGAATAAAATATACACCATTACCCATTTTCCACTCCAGCGGATCGAGTTTGGTAATGAAAATATTATTTGGATAATTTATTTTGTGCCATTCTCATTATGTGACCATACCATTTCAGATTCGATTTGCCCAAGATGTCTAGAACGATTTTTTTGTATACCGGAGATAAAATAGATAAACATTCTACAAGTCGGAGTGTGTAATGTTAATCATTTGAGTAGTGCGGTAGTGAAGGGAGATAAAATAGTTTAAGTAGTAAGATGCGCGGAATGTTAGAAGATATTGAGGTTAAAAGCGAGGATTCCCAGATTACTGATCTGGAGAGTATGTACCTGTTAACAAACAAGTTACCAACTTGATTACTGGAGTGGGTTTTAAAACGAGTAAAAAGTCTGGAACATTTTTTTTTTTTTTTTTTTTACTGCTTTACGTCTCTCAACAGCGAGGTCTTTAGAGACGGGAAAGGATGGGGGCAAGGAATGGAAAGAAATTCGGCCATGGCCTTTTTAAGGAAGCATCCCGGCATTTGCCTGGAGTGATTTGGGAAACCATGGAAAACCCAAATCTGGATGCCCGGACGGGGATTTGAACTGCCGTCCTCCCGAATGCGAGGCCAGAACGCTAACCGTTACACCACCACGATCGGTCTGGAACATTGGTAACTGCTAGGAATAAGCCGAAGGCAGAATTCTGTTGACCTGCACCAACTTCTGTACTATAAGCGGGTATGAGAGTAGAAAACAATGACGAAATAGAGAAAATATAAGTCGAATTCTAAAGAATGAAAACGGTGACGAAAATTTAATGGACTCGTATTACAAGGAAATTAAAAGAATGGAACACTGCAAGGAATTTCAGTTTTGGAGACAGAAACAAAAAATACATACCAGTCTTACCAAACTAAACGCTTTCAGAATTAAATGATTCCTCAGACTTCCACGGCCATCTTTGTTCATGATTAATTGACTTTCGGGTTATGCCGCGTTGTTTATTTCATCAACGAAGATAGCGGCCTTTTACTCTGCGATGCTTAGCGCTCGTTGCTATGTCAACATAAACAGTATCTCTGACGAAGGCTGGAGGATACCAGCCGAAAGCTCAGGTAATGAAATAAACAACGCGGCATAACTCGAAAGTCAATTAATCGCTTTCAGAATTATTCGCGCGAAAACGTCCTGGAGATGCGGGTAGATATCAACTACATTATATTATTTTCAAAAAATTAAATATTTTCCTCTAAAGTATACTCTTGTTATGTATGTTAATTCAGGCTTTGTATACTGAAATTCAAGAAATTAAAAAAGCAATACAGTGCAAAAATCTGGAAGTGGAAAAACGAAAAGAGTACTATATTTAACTTGTGTTTACAAAAATTGTAAATACGATACTTAGAGAAAACTGCTATGCGCATTAAACTTTAGAAGAATGGAACACAACAACGAGAGAGATAATCAGAGCAGGTAAAGAAACTTTGTACATATGGAAGTGAAACGGAGGAAATATTGAAATTGGTGATAATATGAGATAGCAAACAATGCTTAATATCAGGAAAACAAGTTCATGGAGTGCAGCGGAAAAGATAACATTAACAGTGCTTTAAACAACAGTTGTAGTACAAGAGAAATCTGTTACTTAGGAGGTAAAATTACACTCGATGAGATAAAAAGCATATTAGTCACAGCAGAGACATCTTGAGGAGAAAGTTTCACTTACACAGAAACCGGAAACATAACAGCATATGTATGGAGCATTGCACTTAAAAGAAAAGAATTATGAGCTTTCGAATCATCAAACACAAGGAAAACGGAGGCACCAAAAACACTACGACGTAGAAAGAGCTGAAAAAATAATGGGCTGATAAGGTGAGATAAATACACGTCAGTGGAATGATCGCTGAAGAAAGAGCTTTGTGGAAGAATCCAATAAAAAGAAAGATAGAATGTTGAGTCAAACTTAAAAGCAAGAGAGGTTGGCACAAGGAACGGAGAAGAACAGTACAGGAAAAATAGATTGCAAGAAGCAGATGCCTGAGAACGTGGGCTATAATGAATATGTCAAGATGAAGACATTAGATTGGGATAGGAACTGCTACAAACCAATCGCAAGACTGATGACAGAAAAAAATACTGCCTGTCAAGTGTTCAGAATGCCCATGTATCCTTTCCAGCTTACCACATGATAAAACAAAACAGTTGATAGACGCCTTCCCGTTTCAAGTGTGCCAGTTTCTGTAGTAAGACCATGCTTACGTAACTTAAGAGTTCCCTTTAGTACACCGTCGGGGAATTTTTTTTCTACTACAGCTATATAGTTCGACGATGTCGCTGTCTTTTGAGACAAAAGATTTGTGGGAAATAATCCAGTGATGACCTTTTGAAAGAACCATCCGGGCGTTCACCTGGAGCGATTTCGAGAAAACATAGATGGATTGACCGGCTAAAGATATCTTCAAGAGTCACAGTGATTACAATGTGCACATAATTCTTCTTGCTGTTCCTTAAGTAGCTGAGGACATAAAATTATAAGCCATTAGGGAAGCATCTCAGTATCCAATTTTAATCAAACTGGAATCACTAATACAGCTGACAAGCTACTACAAGATTACTAGAGCAGTCATTTTTTAATACAGTTTTGTCATTTACAGCGCATTCAGTTAAGAGAGGCGACTCAAGGTCAGTCTGTTCTATCCCCACCCCGCTGCCTTTACCCCTACATGCAAAGGGGAAATTTACCATTCACTCGCCTGGATATAGCGTACTGTGCGGAGAGGTAGGAAGGGAAGGGGTGGTGAGATGAGGAGCAGGACAAGGGGAAAATGGCCTTGAGTCGCCAGTTCGGAGTGAACAAGGTATAGTTTAAGCCATCATTAACTTCGACTGAAATAAATGAACCCGTATATATTACGTGGAATGATGCAACGTGAACAAAATTTCACCGCATCTGGTTGAGAATGCTCAACAGTCTGAACTAAGAGATGAAAAGTGTGGATTAATTGACAGTAAATTTGCTCATCCAAGCTTATGGTTTAATATCGGTGTCCAGATTCTTTTGATCAGATAGATTATTGGCATCCGTACACCGCCTCATCTTCTCTTTCCTGTTATTGTGGTCCAAAAAACGTTAATGGTAGAAGTCTTATAGCGGTTTTAAATTAAAGTAAATGTTCGCATGTTTGTATGTTTGTCACTAAAGTCAAGCGTAAAATAAGGCGTTTGTCTGACAGACTAAGTCCAATGTTTTCAGTCAACTCCGTACCAAGCGACCACAAAAGGCGGGCTCTTCCCTGTCCTTTCCTTCATTCCCTTAAGTACAGATCCCATACGCTATGTTTCTCATGCGTTCAAAATTCTGGATATGTATCACCAAATATAATTAGCTTTGTCCATGACTTAAGTTATGTACTGGTTCCAGTTTATGTCGGTTTGTACTGTCACATCCCAATACTTCAGGGAATCAACCGTATCAATGATTCAAAGACTTATTTCGAATTCGTTTCGCACAATGTTGAAATAAGGTCAAAAAAGGAAAAACACTTCAACAGTGAATCTTAAACACGTATTAAGGTCATCTCCAAGATCGTTTACAGAAATTAATGAAACTTCCTTGCGGGCATAGAAGATACGCCTAGATTACTAGATGCTTCACCCTCTATTGCGACATACTGTAAAATTTCCAGTTAAAAAAACATTTATCCATTCTAAACTCTGCTTCCATACTCCTTTGGTTCCTTGTAGTAATGCAAATGTGTGGCAATCGAAGATTCTAAAAATCCAAGAAAATAGCACAATCTTTCGATCCTGCTTCAATAACTTTCATCGGATCATGCAACTTTTTTTGAATGATTCATGTTGTACGCCTCTCGCTGAGGCATCATCAAAGGCGACATTTCGCAGCCTGCCTCTGGCTCCTTCTTCCGGCGAAGATGGAGATAGAGGCAGGCTCCGAAACGTCGCCTTGTACTGTTACTGACGCGCTATTCCGGTGGAAAGCTCGAGAAGATTTTACGCAACTGACTCACCGAGAAAGCCTACATTCTTTCACCTTATATTCTTTTCTTAGGCCTTTGTGTTTCGTCGAGGTCGAGGTCATTATAGGTAGGAAAAGACTGGAACAAGGAAAGGAATGCGACCATGGCCTTTCGAAGCAACTATTACGGCATCCACTCGGAATTATTTGAAGAAATCATTGAATATCGAAAGCAGAATTACCGGACGAAGATCTGAACCCGATCATCCTGAATGGAGGTCCTAAGCGTTACCGCTCCTTCACCATGCTTGATGAAGATTCGTACAATTTATTTACAGTTCCATTATATCATATGGAACATAAAGACAAAATTGACATCGGTTTTTACATTAGTATAAGAATATTTGGCATCTGTCTATACCCAGACATGAGTCGAAACGCGTGAAACATTAAATCTTTCATAAAAGTAGTTGTAAGTGGTGTGAACAAAGAATTAGTGCCCAAAAACAATCGCATTTAACAGTAGGTAACTGTGGAAAAACTGACCTGAACGACACTGCACAAAGTCATTTGTGTTGGATACAATTTATTCTTCCTAAATCCTTATTGGTTCTGAATAAATAGTTTGTTATCTCAATGTTCCAGAGTAGATATACGAGACCGATCCTGAACCACTACAAATTCCGGTCACGTGTCTTCCTGCCCTTCCATTTTTCCCCTCCACACCCCCTTTCGCGGTAGCGTCAAACAAAATGGTTGCACTTCCGCTGACGTCGCATTTGGTGGCGAGAAATTTCTAACAGCGAGGTCTTTAGAGACGGGAAAGGATGGGGGGCAAGGAATGGGATGGAATTCGGCCATGGACTTTGAAGGAAGCATCCCGGCATTTGCCTGGAGTGATTTGGGAAACCATGGAAAACCCAAATCTGGATGCCCGGACGGGGATTCGAACCGCCGTTCTCCCGAAAAAATAGTTGTAATTTGGCTTGAACCAGCTGGCACAGCTAGCACGACAAACAAGACGTCCCACAAAGATCGGTACTTCCTCTGACGGTGCATTCGCTGGCGGGGAAAAAATGGTGAACACATGCCAACTGTTAAAGAAGGTATTTTTTTACGTCTTACCAGTCAATATGACACGCCCACATCGAACGAGTAATCTGAATGCTACCAAAATACGTAGTTCAAAATGGCATCCATGTATTGACGTTATATCATAATTTTTTTTATAAATAATATTAATTATTACAGTACTTTACATATTGTTACGACAATGCTTTAATTATTTAAATCCATGTCGTACATCTGTCAACGCTTTTTAGACTTTTGAAAAATCTAACATGTTTACCTAATTATAAATGTTATTATTGCTGGTTTTATTATTATCATTTTACGAATGCCATCTCCAGCGTAATATGGAACACGTCCCATGGAACCTCTTATTGTTTTTACACTCTCTCTCGTATCTCCTGGGTGCTTAGTTAAGCATACCCCCATTATTTTATACGTATCAGGTGGAAGTGTTACACGCTACTCAAGTGATCGTTGTATAAAATATTCAGCTTATTTCCGTCCTTATCCCTTCCTTATTCCTTACTACCAAACTTTAGCTTTTCTTGAAAAACGCGGTGTGTTTCTAATTTTTCGCCCTCTTCTTTTATAATATATATTATAAAAAAGAGCGTGCATTTCTTAATTGAGAGAAGAGATTGCGTGGGTGAATGTACTGAGAAAATGGAAAATTATTACATGTTATCTTACTGGTTGAGATGCCTTCCCAAACTTTGCAGATTAATGTCTAGCATTTAATTCTCAACGTAGTAACACTTGGTCGTCATGTAAGGGAGCGTGCATAAACAACGTACAAGTAGCTCCATTTTGGACTCCTGTGAACCTCCCCTCCCCCCCACGTAGCCCTACATGGCTTTTGCCTCTAACCCCCCCCCCCCCCACGTAGCACGTAGCTTTTTTTTCTTTTTGATTCCAGAAGACATTTTGTACTGTTTTTTCTTGTTAGACTATTGTAAATTACATGCGGAGATAATTAACTGAGGGAAATAAATGAACGCATGCTGTTGTGAGTTCTGTTCCTCATTTTAACTGTGAAAAATGTTATGAAAGGAAAGCTACGTGGCCTGGCTCAGAACCCCCCCACCCTCCCCCCACGTAGCCCAGCGTAGCCTTCCAGCCAACCCCTCCCCCCCCCCCCCTGGTCCGAGCCACGTAGTTTGTGCACAGTCCCTAATCAGCTCTCCACTGTTGTAGAAACCCAGGTGTTTTTAAGAGCTTATGTCCAGGTGGTTTCACCAGCTGTGCGCAACACTCTGGGCCCGGTTCGGTAGCACTGGTTTGAAATATCAGCCTTTGACGGAACTTGCGTTGGAGCAAGTGGCCGCTGTGACGATACAATGCCCCGTATTAATTAAAAATTAAATGGTACATGAATATGGGTGAAACCACAGTATTCCGCCAATGCAACACCAAAATGACCGAGTGGAGAACATTATTTTCCGCAGAATTTCTACCACAGTAATTAGAAGCTATTTTTTCGCTGAGACTATTCTGCATTTGACACAGGCTATCAATTGCAATTTTCTAATTGAATCTATTTAATACACCTACATTTACTACTTAGTCTAGTTCAACTCAATTTCTTAGAATGGTCTGGTAGCTCAGTAGCTCAGCGATAACGCATTTGATTGGCAATCGAAAGGTTTCCGTCTCTGCTGGGATTTTCAAGGACCGTCAACCTGTCCTTCACCTAGCATAGCTTCCTTTGTGAAGTACGCAAGAAAGCTTCCGTGGGTAATATTCCACCTTCAACTTTAGGTGGTCCCTCATTACAGGATTTTTTTTTTTTTTTTTTTTTTTTTTTTTTTTTTTTTTTTTTTTTTTATGGCATTCGGCTGCTAAGGCCACGTGACTCTTTTCCAGTGTATCAGTTTCTCCAGAACTGTTTCTACTAAGGATGGGCACATGAACACTAAGGACGGACACGACATTCACAACACTTAAACACGGGTGCCCTCGGCCGGACTCGAACCGGCGACCTTCGGCACGCGGAGCTCCTACGCTACCGAGGCCGGCTTATTACTGAGTTAGGATAGGCGGCAAACTCTGTCACCACACGTAATTAAATTGCTAAATTTCAGTGTCCAAATCCTTCATAGATTATTCTGTCAACACCATTCACTGATTTTCAAACCCATGTCTGTTAAGAAGGCGGTATCATTAACATTTATTCCCCAAAGACACTTCGCCACAGGCCTATATTTTCAGACATCACATAGACACTCTTTCGCTCTTATTCACGCACACGATTATGCAAAGTTATTTCCCTAACTCATACTGTGAACTATCAATCTCTGGCGATCATCAAATTTTTAACGCGAGGATCTTGTTTCTTACAGCCTTCACTGCAGCAGATATGGCGAAGCACAAGCTAGTAGCCCACTAGTCAGACGACAGACTTGTTATGCACATGGAAGTGGATGTGATAGTTAAAAAAATCAAACCAATATTTCCGCGTTTTCACATTGTCTTAATGTCCCTAATAATAATAATTCCGTGTGGTCGTAGTGACCTGGTGACTGGGTTTCTATTGGCTGCGCATTCCGCCTCTGTCGTCCTACCGGGTACAGGTGACCTAAAGTTTAACGTGTAATCTGAACCAAGAACGCGTTCTGGCATACTTCACATTACACAATAAGCTGTGCCATAGGTGAAGGTAGTGTTAATCGTCTATGAAAATCCCCGCCGAGACAGGGATTCGAACCAGGACCTTTCCATCTCCAGTCAGACACCAGACCTCTCTGAATGTCCCTGAAAGTCACTTAATTGCCTCTACGCCGTCACAAAGTTATCAGCAGGTTTCTGCACTAAATTGTGTTCCACTAACCTGTTTCGTTCTGGTGTGGATAGAGAGACGTGTCTGGACTGATCTGCAATCAAATATAACAACTCTCCCCACATTTGACTCTACAGACGCACCATGCCTCAACATGACTGAACGTCGAATAGGATGATACAACATTTGCGCCAAAAACTTCCTCCATGTTCTATGAATTTTATGATAATACAAGCAAACAACTACTTTATTTAATTTTGAAATATATTTTCGGAAGTTGGTGCTTCTCACCCCAATCCTACGACGAGCAAAGACTTCGTTGGAGTACCCTCTCTCAACCTACTTCATCCTGAGGACGAGTAAACTGTCCGAAATAATGCTGCTGACCACTAACTTACATGGACATATTTTTTTTTTTACCTATCTGTATGTAATTAACATTTGGGGCTTATTGAATTGTACTAATATAAAATAGTAAATCTATAAGCATGTTTTGAGTTCCTACAAAAATACAGTTATGAAATTAAATATTAAAAGTTAATTTTATACTAATCAGAAACCAAATTAATAATAATATTACTGTAGGCTGAATCTACACTATACTAACTACCTACATCCAGAAAATAAAAGAAAGAACCGACACTCTTTGTCTTAAAACGTTATTAACTTAATCCTTAAATGAACGGCACTCTCTTTGATGCCAACTGGAAATTATTTAGATAATAATAGTCCTATCCTCGTATCTTCGAACGCTCCAACCTGACTTGCTGAAGGACGTAGGTTCAAATCCCCATCCAGCCTTCCTGATATCAGTTTTCCATGATTTTCCTAAATCACTCTAGGCAAACGCTGGGTTTGTTCTATCAAAAGGCCATGGCCGAATTCATTCCCATTCCTTGTTTCGAATCCTCTCTTGCCTATATGAGCTCAACGAGGCTTAAATCCATAAGAAAAAAAGGTTTTTAATTGTATACATACAGAGCCGGCCTTACCATAGGGCGAGAGTCGTAGAAGGGGGTCAAAATCCTTGAAAGATTTTTAATTCCTCATTTTCGTCGATTATTATTTTGAGTAATGGTAATATTAATGTTCAATTTTCGGAGTGTGGTCATTGTTATCATCATTAGTGAAGATTAATATAATATTATTAATGATTTCTACAGTTGTATACAAGTTTTTTATGCTATTTTCCAATATCAGAAATTTATTTGTGTTCTCAGCTTTAATAGTTTGTTTCTTTCCCACTCCGTATGTTCTGCTATTTACATGGTGGAGCTTGAACTATGCGTCAGCGGAGCTTGAACTATGCGTCAGCGAAGTGACGGGTACAGCCACATTCATGCAATTCTTCTTCTCGATCTACATCTACATCTATACTCTGCAAATCACAAATACTGTGGGTGGCAGAGGGTGCTAAGCACCAATCCTAATTCTGCGCATTCCAATCCCGAACAGATCGAGGAAAGAAGGAATACATAAATGAATCAGTACGGTATCTTATTTCTCTAATCTTATCCCTCCTGTCATTGCGACCTAAATAGGTTGGCGGGAGAAGTATTTCGTTGCACTCGTAACTTAAAGATTTTCGCATACTCTCCAGCAAATTCAAACTAAAACTACGTCGTCTGTCCGCCAAACAATCCCAGCCCAACCAACGAATCAGCTCTGTGACACTTACGTAAGGACTGTAACTAGCAGTCACGAATCGAGCGGCTCTTCTCTGTACCCTTTCCAACGTGTCAATCAATCCGTTGTGATACGGATACCAAATTCCACAACAGTATTCCAAATGCGGGCGCACTAGTGTTTTGTACGCTATTTCCTTTGTATGAGCATTACAACTTCTCAAAATACGACCTATGAATCGTTGTTTGGAATTAGATTTGCCTACAACGGAAGTTATGTGCAAGTTCAATTTCATGTTGCTTTGTACTGTTACGCCTAGATACTTCAGGGAATCCACAGTGTCAACAATTGAATTGTTAACTTTGTACTCCTGAGCAAGCGGGATCTTTTTATTACTTATGTGCATTGCCTTGCACTTTTTACAGTTAAGTATAAGCTGCCATTCACGGAACCATTCCGAAATAACATCCAGATCGCGCTGAATTTCTAAGCAATCATCGGAGCACCTCACTTCCCTATAAATAAGTGCATCATCAGCAAAAATCGCATCCTGCAATTAACGTTGTCACCGAGATCGTTTATAAAAATTAAGAAAAGAAGTGGTCCTATTACACTTCCTTGAGGAACGCCCGAAGTAACATCTAGCTTAGAAGAGGCTTCCCCGTCTACAACGACATACTGTGACCGACCAGTTAGAAAATCGCGTATCCATTCGCAAATCTGATCAGATATACCGTACGCTCGGATCTTCGCTAAGAGTCGGTTGTGTGGTACAGAGTCAAAAGCTTTCTGAAAATCCAAGAAAAAAGCATCAACTTGTGATCCTGCTTCAATAACTTTCATTACATCATGCGAAAATAGAGCCAGTTGCGTTTCACATGATCGGTTCTTCCGAAATCGGTGTTGATATGCTGTAAGTAACTCGTTTTCATCTAGAAATTTCATAACGTTAGAGCATATGACATGCTCCAGAATTCTACTGCAAACAGATGTTAGCGATATCGGTCGATAATTTCTAGGATCTCTCCGATCTCCTTTCTTGAAAACGGAAATCTCCTGCGCAATTTTCCAGTCAGAAGGTACTTTTCTTTCCTCTAAAAATTTACGAAATATGTCTGACAAAATTGGTTCTATTTCTTGCGCGTATTCCGAAAATACTCTTACTGGTATACCATCGGGACCCGGCGCTTTCCCCCACTTCAGAAGCTTTAATTGCTTTATGATACCTACACTATCAATTTGTACTGGATCAAATTCAACACGCTGTGGAAAAACGGGAATGTTTTCCATGTTTTCGTCAGTGAAGGAATTTTTAAATTCGGCGTTAAATACGGTAGCCTTGTCGCGGCTATCATCAACTTCCCGACCGTCTTTTAGTAGAACTGGCATATTGTTGTCACAACCACCTATTTTTTTTACATACGACCAAAATTTCTTTGGATTTTCAATGAGGCTCTTGGAAAGTGAGTTGCATCGAAAGTCATTGAAGGCTTCGCGCATTGCATTCTTGACCTGTCCTCTTGTCTCAGCTAGCTTTTCTAAATCACTCCTATACATCGTCCTTCTTGAGCGTGCATGAATCTTCCTTTGCTTTTTAAGTAACCTTTTAACCACCTTATACCACGGGGGATCGTTCCCGTCACTGATTGTCCTTTTCGGTATATGTAAGTCCATACCTTCCCTGACTATATTTATGAATCGAAGCCACATCTCTTCAACCGAGCCTCTTCCTTCTATAAAGGTAATGTATTTATCCCTCAAAAACGTTCTTAAACTCTCCTTTGTGGCCTTTTCGAACCTGTAAACGACCCTTTCTTTTATCTTTTTGCGCGCGACTGTTAATTTTACTGTAGCAATTACAGCTTTATGATCACTTATTCCAGTGGTGGTAGAAATGTCCGTAAATAATTCAGGCCTATTTGTAACGAGAATATCTAAAATGATTTCGTTATCGTTGTCGCACCGCGTTGGTTCAGTGACGAGCTGCTCAAGATTAAGATCTGAGAAAAGGTCAAAAATAATCTCACAGGATATTTTATCCCTGCCACCAGTAACGTGGACGTAATTACTCCAGTCAATATACGGCAAGTTGAAGTCGCCTCCTAGTATTATTCCATGATCCGGAAATTGACGAGCTATATTACTTAAGGCCTCAGCAACACCTACATCTGCATCTGGTGGACGATAGAAAGACCCTGTTAAAAGTTTTGTCCTAGCTACTTTTAGTCTAATCCATAGGATTTCACAGACCGTATCAATATTTATTTCGTTACAGGACAGGTGTTTACAAACAGCTATAAATACACCACCTCCATTTGACTGTAACCTATCCTTACGGAAAACATTCATGCTATGGTTAAAAATTTCTGCTGAACTTATATCCGGTTTTAACCAGCTTTCAGTACCTAATACAATATCAGCTTCTGTGTTACTAATAACGCTTTCAAGCTCAGGCTGCTTATTACAAACACTTCTACAGTTTATAACGAGTACTTTTAAACGGTCGAGATTGATTTTCGCTACTCCTAACATATGGTGCCGAATTTAATTGGGCTGTCCTTAACTGTAATCCCAGTTTCGGGTCTTCATCCCTCAGCCTAAAAAATCCCCCAATGCACTCCACACGGCCCCTGCCACCCGTGTAGCCGATTCACATTGTGTAGTGCACACCTGATCTATCCAAGGGAACCCTACACGACTCGACGTAACTTATCCCATATTTTATTTTAAATAAGAAAGTACTTTTTTGCGTTCCGTTTTGAAGACTGTTAATAATATAAAAATTCTAATAGTATAAATATATCAGTAAAATGGACTTAAAACAATATAATATTTATTTTACTATGCACAGATCTTTCAATTTGATCTAGCCATTTAGGCGATCGAGCATGAGATAACCCACCTATTGTCGCAAGAAGAAATTATGTAAAAAAACTGGAAGTGTGAAGGCTAGAATGGTTGCATTTATTTAGATATTATAGTAAAAATGCATACTTATACCAACACTGCGGGTCGCAGCTAAAAATCCAAAATTTACGGACCCACGTTTTGAAAAATTAATTAAATTCTATTTAGGTAATTAAGGATATCATCGAAAGCAAATAATAATAATAATAATAATAAAAGATTACCACAATAAAAACTTTTTATTTCCAATTTATTTATTTGAATTAACCCATTAGTATATGAGTGCCAATTGCCCAATCTGTGTTAAGTTAACATGCCACTCCATATAAAATGTTTTTGCCATAAATGATTCGTTTCATGTATTAATATGACATAGATTTAGGGCAACTGCAAAGTTAGTAGAGAATTAGCTTTCCTGGGTGACAATTTGCATTTTATACATAGTTGAGAAATTTTCACTTACGAAAATGAGAAAAGGAAAAAAATATGAACTGCAAAGTTGATTCACGAGACATTTTTCAGTACCAATCAATATTCTATAAACGAAGAGAGAAAAACAAAATATATTAAAGGACATTATTTCTTCTTAATAATAGCACAGAAAAATACACTCCGAATATGTAAGTCAACATCAAAAACAATATCCCTTTATTTTGATTGTCTCCCGTCGAAAATAAAGTTGATTGTATTCCATTGATATCATGGCGATTAAAAATGGATCACTATAACTTTAAATAAATGATGTTTCGTAAATAAAAATAGGCTACTTAACTAAATTGTTTCATTGCTAACTAATGGGCGCCAATTTAAAATCTTAATCTATTCTGAAAACAACCTAAAACACACATAATACAGAGCTAATCAAGCCACGAAATTTCCTTGTACGGGATTACAATCTAATGCTGTATTTATTTAGTTTCAATAAGCATTTGTTACAGTATCAAACAACCACCTCCTAAAGAAGATAACAGGACTGTGGGCTGCCACAAACGTTTTTAGCTATATGTACCCGCTACTCCTTTGTACCAAGAAATAAATGACTGAGCTACATAGACCAATATTCAGGAAATGGCAGAAGAAAGAAGCTGTTCCACATACTTTTGACGTTAACACAATGAACGTCTATATATTCGCCAGAATGGTGTACTATCGAGAAAAGTTGCATAAAGGAATTTTGTTCTTAAAAAACTGCTAACGCTCCTGAACCACTAAAATGAAATGAGAGGTTGAGTTACCGTTATCCTCTATTCAAATGCCCGCACAATTCCCATTACATCGAAACCCCCCTCGCTTTTCACCCTTCCTGTGACGTTATGTCAAACATAGCCCTGACAACGACTATGTCATGAGCGCCGCGTCTCAGTTTTAGTTGAATATTGAATTAGACTACTAGTTACAATTTTATTTATAAATGATTACTGCAGAGGCAAATTTGTAAAAGTTTGGCTTACTTGTTTGTGAGGAGGCGAAGAAGGAAAAAGTCGGAAAATCAGCTGAAAATCAGTCCCAACGCAGACCAAAAACACTAAAATTTACTGAGCGGGTTCCGCCTTACAGATTTAGACAACAATTGGGCCAAGAAAATTCGCCAGAAGAAAATTTGCCTGCGAGTAAAGAACAAATACCTTGTCAGCATTTAATAATGTTAAAATAAAATAATTAAAAAAATACATAAATTATTTAACCCGCCAGTGGGGCTCAGCGTGCTGAGATGCCGCACATTGGACCTGGGAGGTACAATGGGACCGGGCACAAGCCCAGGTCACTCGCGTACGGATCGTCCTTAGTGAGCGACCATAAATCACGTAGCTCCATTTTGGCCTCCTGTGAACCCTCCCCCCCTCCCACCACCTAGCCCTACGTGCTTTTACCTCTACCCCTTCCTTCACCCCCCCCCCCCCGTTGCACGTAGCTTTTTTCCTTATTGATTCCAGAAGATGTTTTGCACTTTTTACTCTTGGGGGCGTCCATAAATAACGTGAGGTGAAATAGGGGGGGGGAGCCGGGCGAAATCTTACCAAGGGGGAGGGGGGGTCAACGGAAATCTCACGTGAGATTTTGTAAAGCTGTAGAGCTAAAAAAAAAGGTCTACAAATGACACGAAAGTCGATTTTAGGGGGGCATTTCGTCGAAAAGTGGGGGTGTAAAGGTCTCAAAAACTTGCGAGAGCGATTTCTAGGGGGAGGGGGGGTCTCACGGACCGGGTCTCACCAGAGGGAGGAGTGGGGTCGGACCAGATCTCACAAAGTCTCACCAGAACGGGGGGGAGGGGAGTCCGGAAATCCGGTAAAACACCTCACGTAATTTATGGATGCCCCCTTGTTAGACTATCGTAAATTATATACGGAGATAGTTAAATGACGGAAATAAATATTCACATGCTGTTGTGTGTTCTGTACCTTATTTTAACTGTGAATAAGAAGCTACGTGGCTTGTTGCGGGTTTTAGGCGGTTTCCCGCAATCATCTAAGCGAATGCTGGGACCGTCCCCAATCTCCGCCTCACACATTACACATTTTACAAACAAAAAATACACCTATCATACAAAACACACAAAGTGAAACGTTTCGCAGACAGATGGCAACACTTGCAACAGATTAAATATACGGGTTAGACTTCGCGCAGAAACTCGTTTTCTACTCCCCTCCCCCTTCCCACCCTCTATCTCAGGTGGCCAGTGTCCACACGGTCCTTGATGGTCATACGGAGGTAAAGGAAAAAAACATTTACAGTTAGTGAACTGTGATCACTGTATAACAAATGTGATTAATGAAATAAAGATCATGAAAATCAAATGAGTATCAATGAATCGTATTCCTGTATTCCTGAAAACAACGGTTGTAGCCCGACTACTGCCCACCCAGCTTTTTTTTTTTTTTTTTTTTAATCCGAAGTACTTTTCTGTAACATATTGATTGCAAACGTCTATGAAATTTGAGTCTGTTTATTTACTATCTTGGAAGAAGATTTTCCAAAACAATCATTTTCTATCAATGAAGAAAAAGTAATTTTTCTCGGTTATATCATTAAATTTGTAGGATGTATTGTAAAAATCATATAAACGTTACTAGTAAGAAATCAAAATTTTCTTAAATGAAAATAATAATTACTGTTATTTTGCGGATTTCTGAAATCAGAGATTAAGTTAATATACAACACTGCATCTGGATGCCGTGAAAGTTCTTTGAAAAATATATTATACGCGACGCGATCGCGCAACGAACGTAAGGAGCGTCCAACTTTCACGACTGCGTCTCAGCCAGAGAAAATCGTGCAGTTCACAACGCTGTCCTGTGGCTCAGTGGTTAAAGCTTCTGACTAAAGATTGAAAGCTTTTCGGTTCGAATCCCTGTCAAAGCTGGGTTTTAAAAACACCTTATCCAATCTTCCCATGTGGCACAGCTTGCTATGTAATGTGAAGCATGCCAGAATCTTCCGTGGTTCGGTTCCCACGTTAAACTGTAGGTCCCCTATACTCGGTAGGATTATCCGGTTAGATTAAGGCGGCTACTGTAGGAGTGGAATGCGCAGCCAGCAGAAACCCTGTCACCAGGTTGTTACAATCACATAAGCCTTTACGACTGTGTACACTTTGTAACTCAGACAAACGCACAAAATAACTTCACAATTCCGCATTCATTTGTGGATCCGCCATTTTAAATACCAGGTGACAAATGTTTCAAAAAACAAATTCATCTAGGGGGTGTCGATTTTCTCGATAAAAATTTACAGTTTTGATCTGATTATAAAGTACTTCTATTTAAAATAACTAGAAACAAAAATGAGTTAAGATAAATATTCATATCAGAGTATGCAGACCCGCCAGATATAAAGTCAACTAGATTATGTGCTTAGCTGATAACAAAAGAATCAAACGTTTATTAAAAAAATTAATCAGCTTGCTAGATACATAACGGACTAGATTTTTCGGGCCACGTGGAACTTAATGTGCGTAATAAAGTGTTGCCTTTTGAAGAATTAAATAACGTAGTCAAAGACAAAAATTATTAACAGAATCCAAAGGATGGAGAGTTTATCTTTGTTTGAGTGTCATCTTTGGTGCGTATCTCGTAAAGGATTGCTCATCGTTCTGGCCTCGCATTCGGGAGGACGGCGGTTCGAATCCCCGTCCGGGCATCCAGATTTGGGTTTTCCATGGTTTCCCCAAATCACTCCAGGTGAATGCCGGGATGCTTCCTTCAAAAGGCCATGGCCGAATTCCTTCCCATTCCTTGCCCCCATCCTTTCCCGTCTCTAAAGACCACGTTGTTAAAAAGGGACGTTAAACTGTTACAAAAAAAAAAAAAAAAAAAAAAAAAAAAGGTTTGCTCATTTGAGAGGCAGTGTGATCTGTGGCGCCTCTCTGTTCTCGGAGCAAACGATATATCATTTCTTGCTTCGTTCCCCGGTAACCTAGAGTCTTAAGATATTTCGAAAATTTTTAGCTACACCATTAGCTTTCAAACTCTGGTTAGGTAAATATTGGGTGATGCGTGGACAAAAGTACAGACAGACGCAGGCCACTTAGAGATTAATAATAGTATGGGTAATTATTCCAAAAAGAGGTAGATGGATCTAGCCAGCATTTTTTTTATGAAGCGGATTATTAAAACACTAGCCCGTAAAAAATGTTGAACGCAGGACATGGGCAATTCATTTCTTCCAGTTTACTATAACAGTGACAGAGAATATAGTGAAATCATCTAGATCGAATATCGATAGCTTCCAAGCCTCTGAAAAAGGATGGGTTGAACTCAGAGTTCATTTCCAAGCAGTTGCTTAGCTCAATACAGATGTAATGTGGTACATATTTTTTAATTTACTTAACACTGATATCCCTGGACAGATGGTATAAGAAAACATCTACATGGACTGAATATAAATAAACAAATGCAACTAATAAATAATATGTTAATTTAAACGTAATACATCCATTTCTTTCAGTGTTCTGGCAATTCGCTTCTTCGCGCTTGTTTGACTAAATAGAATTGTTTTTAAATAACGCCCATACTCCCGAATTTGCAGTAACATCTCTGGAGGCAACTAAGACCGGACGCGTGACGTCAGCTTACGGACACGATAACACAGCGATCAAAGCAGCCTTTTATATAGAGAAATCCTGAAGGGACTGCTAACGCAGCGCATTGAATTGTCTCAACATTTAATAATGAATTAGATGTAAACCTGACGCTGGATTGATGGCACCACATAAACTGTAAACGAACTCCCAGAACGAAAATTACACATGTATAGATAAGCTGCGTAGTGCAAACCAACGCTCCCAGCAAGTGCATGCAGCCTGAGAAATACCTTCTCCCTCACACAGACAGCGGTGTGCCAGCAAAGTTCCATCAGTAACTTATTTTTTTTTTGCTGTCGTCAGTCTTTTAACTGGTTTGATGTAATCCTCCATCCTTTCCTATCCTGTGCTAACCTCTTCATTTCTACATACCCCTTACAGCCCACGTCCTCAATTATCTGTTTCATATATTCTAATCTCTGTCTACCTCTACAGTTCTTACCTTCGACTGTTCCCTCCACTAATAAATTAACCAATCCAGCATGTCTCAAAATGTGACCTACCAGCCTGTCTCTTCTTTCCGTAAGCTTCTTCCACAAACTTCTTTTCTCACCCATCATTTCCAAAACTCGTTCATTTCTTACTTTGTCTGTCCACTTAATTTTCAGCATTCTTCTGTAGCACCACATTTCAAATGCTTCAATTTTCTGTATTTCCGGTATTCCTAAAGTCCATGTTTCGCTACCATAAAGTGCTGTGCTCCACACAAAGAGTTTTAAAAAGTTTTTTCTAATTCCTAGATCAATATTTGAAACTAAAAAGGTTTCTCTTTTTCATGAAGGCTCTTTTTTGCTAGTGCTATTCTGCTTTTAACATCATTCCTACTTCGACCATCGGTTGTAATTTTACTTCCCAAGTAACAGAATTCACTTACTTCTCCTATTGCATCCGATCCTATTTTTATATTTAATCTGCTAGTATTGGTATCATTTCTGCTACATTTCATCACTTTTGTGTTGCTTTGATTTATATTCAGTTCGAAGACTTCCTTCAGTATTATGTTCATGCCATTCAGTAAATTCTCAATATCCTCAGCCCTCTCTGCTAACAAGACAATGTCATCAGCAAATCGTAGCATACTGATTTTTTTTCTCCCTGAAACTTATGCCACATGGAAATTTTTCTTATGCTCACCCAATTCAGCGTCACTGATATTGGGACAGGAACGTACGTACGTCAGATTGATTCACACCTCCGTGGACAAGGTGTAACGTCTCCCAGGTTCACTATAATTAATTCTAGAGCCTTCGCCCTCACAACCGAATACCTGCGAGGTTCTCTTGGAACGGACAAAACTTTCTCCGTGACACTCGTCATTTAATCAAAAAGACATACGTTAGGTGCATGAATGACGCCTTGAGCAACGATAAATCTGTATAATTGGACAGTCTGATAACATATTTCTGCGGCTTCATTTCGAACACCGTTCATATTAGTAAATGCATCAACCAAAAGCATCTAGGTCACCCCAGAGGACATCGTAATTATGGGGACCTATCTTTTCTTATTAGCTCTACTGTTCTTATAAGGGCTGCAATGTTGACATGAGATTCTCTGTCGTCGACCCTCTCCTATAAAGCCTATCCTCGCTCAAGTCAAACCCCTCCCCCCAAACCAAAATCCTCCCTTTACAAGTCGTATTTCCCCAGCATACGTATCCGAGTAGGTACGAAGTGTGCTTTTTTGAAGCAACTGTATCTCCCCTATTCGCCTCATGAAAAAGTCAAGGCTTCACTGACGTTTGATTTGATTTGCCGTGTTTAAGAACGGATGATTCACTGTGTTCTATAGCAGGGATAACAGATGCGTCCATTTCCAGCTCCATGTCGTTGGTATCTTCCTCTCTTGTGCTTACATTCCTCTCCTTCACACGTTGTGGTTTATTTGGTGTGAATGGAAGTCCTCACCCTTTAATGTTTGAGCGGACAACTTAACTAGAAGCTGCGTCAAATGTGTTTCAACTCGCGTTTTACTAACCCAAGTACCCACTTGCGAACTTTGCAGTAAAACTGGTTCGTCATAGGATTTAATGGACTTACCGTTCTACAAGACACATTTAACACATCTTGTAACAAGATGGGAGAATTTAATTGCTAGTACTGTACGTTGTAGACAGCTAAATGTAAAACGTGTGGCAGTGAAACTACTTAAACAGCTTTTAAGACAATTCCATACTCTCTTCCCCTAGCTCTAATATACTCGTATTTATGATGTTCTCGAATGTATAATGTCTGTAGGAAAGTAATAACAATAATTCCGTGTGATCGTAATGACCTGGTGACAAGGTTTCTACTGGCTTCGCATTCCGCCCCTGTCGTAGCCAGCCACCTTAACCTAATCCGGCAATTCTACCGGGTATAGGGGACCTACAGTTTAACGTGGAATCCGAACCACGGAAGCGTTCTGGCGTACTTCACATTACACAGTATGCTGTGCCAGAGGTGAAGGTTGGGTTAATAGCCTATGAAAATCCCCGCCACGACAAGAGCTCGATCTCTAGTCAGATCCTTAACGCCTGAGCTCTTGTAGGAAAATGATTGTCTTTTATTTTTTATTTCTTCCGTCACCATCTCATTTTACGGCTAAGCAATATTAACATCCACTACTCCCATGTAAGTAATCTTTTCATTGTTACGAATAAGTACGGCATAGTGTTCATTACAAGTAAGGAATCTACTTTTTGCAATTTCTTGCAACATCGGCATCAAGCTCGATGGTCTTTATTTATGTGAAAGAGAATACTTTGTGGAATGATCTCTCTTTCTGTGTCATTCTCGCAAGCAACAATTCATAGGAAAGACGGATGCGTTGCTATCAGAGGTGTAATTGAACTGGTCAACTGGCCCTTTGCCCTATTTGATTTTTGGGCGTCCACTCTTTCATGCAGCCCACCAGATAATCAAGGACGCAGCACAAAGCCACGATTGTCCGACGCTATGGTACGGCCGAACACACAGGTGGAAGGGGAATTCGTGACTGGATTCAACAGCATGGAAAAGGGTGAATCCATTTTTAACACGTGTTACTCCGGATTCAAGAGTTGAGGTCTATCAACCGTATACAACCCCAAATATCCTTCCCTGACACTCCATGAGGTTTAAAGATGAATGAATACACATAACCACACAAAATCTGAATATCTCATGCCCATAATTATGTAATAATAGTATAAAACTGTATATAAAAACTGTAACACAGATTCGTCGCTGATGATGCCTCGATGAGAAGTGAAACACGTACGACGCAAAATAAATAAATGAAACAGTTTGCATTGGCGTTTTATTTTCAACTATAAATTAATTAAGCAACTGTGGAAACATGGCCTGCAACAACATTGCATTAAGAAAAAGCGTTTCGGGTAGCCAGGATGAAAGGAAGGAAGAAGCGATAGGCACATGGCAAGAAAGATGGACAGAAGAGGTCTGCGTAAAAAGATCTCTGGCGAAGGTTTCGAGCACAAAACCATATCGGAAACAGATAGCAGTCATCAGCCAAGCCATAAGTTCAACTTAAGACTTAAGACTGAATCAGTGAAACACTCAGTTTCAAGAAGATCAACATCTTCGTTCACTCCACACCAGTCCCCGTATTCACGCCATCATTCAGCAGTAAAAAAGGCAATGATGATAAACAAAAGTGTAAGAACGAAGACTTTCCCGGCGTATGATTGCAATGTAGTCTTCACGGGTGTACTGTCGGATCGTGTTTCCACAACACAATCCGGCGGTACACCCGTGAAGACTACATTGCATAAACAGAAGTGTTTACGGCGAGACTGCATTCCGCGAAATGAAGAATATCACTGAATCTTAAGTCTACACACTACCTTTCCCTTCACGGTTTCACTATCCATTGGCATCAGCGAGGATTAAGTAATACGGTCGTCTCCGTAACCAGCCAGGAGCCAACCACCTATATTGTCAGTTTAGGCGTCTAAGCGGTTAGAGGGTTTCAAACGCATTTTTTTCCGTGTTATTGCTTTTAAATTCTAACGTTGTTATGTAATTGTAACAATAACACAAGGCAAGGAAACAATATTATGAATAACATCGTTCAAATCATTTCTTCTTTATTGTTTCTGGAATACACAATACGGTTCAGTATTGTTATAAAAAACTGAAAGGATCACAGCGCTGGTGTAGCCCCCCCCCCCCCCTCTCTCACCTCTGCGGCTGGCTGTGATGACTTTTCCTGCCGAAATAACATCTAGAGCATAACAACTTCCATTTCATCTAATTTCGTGGGGGAAAAAGTAGCAGCCCCGGCCCTACTACCATTGCATACGCCTCACCAGCTGTCATATTCGCCTGGGCAAATTACTTTCTTAATTGAAAATTATCACATATTTTGCCATTATAAAGCTTAAAATTTTAATAATAATGATTTTTCATACTTATGACATTTTGGTGCAGTATTTAGCTTTTTTTAAAAAAAAAATTTTTTTGGGGAAAATACTGCTGAAAAACGATACACTTTTTGAACGTTTTTTGGTGTTAGTGTGATATAATCATTAATATAGTTTACATTTTTTTAAAAAAAATGGGACTGAATAAAGTGAAAATGTGTTACATGGCTAAGAGAGTAAATCAGAAAAAAAAGAATCAGAAGCAGAGTAAATTTGTAAAATATTAAAATTTTATTGACATGTGATGTGCAGATCCAGAGGAAAAGTGAGTATGTATTCATAGAGAGTACACAGGAAACGTTTCAGTGGCCAGAAGATAAATAACTGCACATATAAGCACGAAACAACAACCATCGACGTGCCAAATAATAGACCACGATAGGTTTTTAAATTAAAGCCCTAATTGGAAATGCCGTGACAAGCGCTTGCCGGTCAGTACGGACCGAAAGCAGTTTGTATGAATTGGTTTTGGAAAAGCTTGAATAACAGATCTATGGACAGTCAGGCTGGTATTCGAATGAAAGTCCTTCACGCTTAAGCGATGCGCCATCTTGCTTGACATTCTCGAGAATCAAGTTTCGAATGAAACAAGACAAAATAACGCAATTTTTCTGAAATTAAGCATAGCCTTTATTGTTTAAACAAAACGCAATGAATAATTAATGAAAATTCTTAACCATTCCATTGCCTTTCCTTCGTCTCTAACATGGCACAGTTCTTAAGACCTTTTCTTGCTGTTATTGTATTCTTCTTGGTCTTTCCTATACCAGGATTGGATGTTCCAACTTGCTATTTTAATATGCCTTGCATTCCTCCATTTCTTAGCTTGTTCATCATCTGAGTAAGTCAGATGGTTAAAAAACCAGACAACATAACCTACCTGTCTGTGGAGAGAGAGAAAGTGAAGACAAAACTGTGGAAGAAGTGTCTTCTAACAACTTCACAATACAAATAAAACAAAGGCAACAAAGAAACAGGCTGCAGCCTACTAAACAGAAGAGAAGAAGGAGAAGAGTCTTTTGCACTGAACAGATACAAACACTATAAAAACAAAAGAGAAATTTTTAAGATAAAAAAGTAAAAAATGTTAAAAACATCAAATCAAAAGAAAAAAAGCGGTATTAAGAAGGCTGAACTGGAGTTACTTTCGTAACGATGTTGTTACAGTGTTAATTTCATTGTACTGATATAACGTGTATAGTAAGCGTAGTGTAGTTAAAAGCGCTGACGATGAATGTGTGTGAGACTTTTGGCGTTGTAACAGTGATCTATGGAGTTGCATTTGTTTTGTTGACATTGTGGGTATTGGTGATCTGTGGAGTATTGTTGGCGTGATATGTATTGAAAAGTTGTAAATTAGAAGAAATAAAATATTAAACGGTTAAAGAACGGTAAAAACACATAAGACTGGTTTAAGAATTGGGGTCGTTTGTGAGCGATTAAGGGGAATTATTTGGAAGTGTGATTACGGGTTTAAATGACGATGAAACTTCTACAGCGACTAAACAATAACGAGCCGAAGACTATTCTTGCAAACTGGGAACTATCGGTCGCTGGAAGTAAATCAGAAAAGATAGCTCGGTTGAAGCTGCAATAAAAGAGAAGGAAGAAGATCCAGTATCGTTCCATTTGACCGAGTATTTAAGAGAACATGAAATGGCTAATGATGAGACCAACGAACCTAAACTTACACAAATAATACATTACCTAATTAGCATGAAATCAGAGATGCAAGCTGTTAATATAGAGACGCGATCTTCTATTAAGTCTGACATAAAAGAAGTGAAATCTTGCATTGAAGATTTAGGATACTGCGAAGATAGAACGACGGTTGTAAGAAAAAATCACGTAGACAACGTCTGCACTACACTAAGAAAATACGGATAAAATATCTGCTATGCGAGCTAACTTTGTTCAGAAAACATTGAGCCTATTAAAAGGATTTAGTGATATCACTGTGGAGTATGATATTTTGAAGCAATCATTGGAGCAAAGAACGTTGGCTGGTGGTGCAACTGTCGGCGAGTGCACTGGTAAAATGAAACCAGCAGTTTTTGATGGTCAACATATAAGAAGCACTTAGTAAATACGCCAATACAACTGTTGTTGGATATTCTTTATTTTTCGGACGCGTTTCGCCTCTCGTCAAGGAATCTTCAGCGTACAATGTTTTCTGTAATATGCGATTAGTTATAATTTGAAAAAACTGTTTTTTGTTTTGTTAACATATAACGAAATTATTCTATCTATAGGATGCATAATATGACTTATATTTTCCTACGCTGAAGATACCTCGACGAGAGGCGAAACGCGTCCGAAAAATAAAGAATATCCAACAACAGTTGTATTGGCGTATTTACTAAATAATAATTAGTTTAACAAGCAACTGTGGAAGAAATGGCCTGCAATAATCACATATATAAGAAACGGCAGCAAAAGTACTGTGGTTGGTCCGACATGGCAACCGCGTTGATTTTGGTCCTGAGAGGGATGTCTGCTGATATTATTCAGTCTATCCCTGCGCAAAAAAACCGACGGCTACGAGTTATGCTGCTGCTGGACAACCGGTTTAGGGATGACCATATAGAGATGGTCTCCATGAACGACCTAAAGTGTCGCATTCAACGACCTGGGTAGACTTTCCAGAAACACAAGGCGGATACTGAACGACTAACCATATGCTGTTATTCTGGATGTAATCAACAAACACCACGCAAGTTGATTTTTTACAACTTCGCTGCTGCAATTAAGTGACTGTGATGTTAAGCAGTCTGTTCTGACATGTGACAAGACCGACCTGAAAGAACTGCACTGGTAGTGGACGTGTCCAAGAGGATGGCGAAACCAGAACATCACAGAGGAATATTCCTGTAGGCATCATAATTAACGGTTTGTGTGCATGAACTGCTTCAAGCCCAAGAAAAACAATTATGAGTTTTTCCGGATGGCAGGGAAAGACATACCCAGCGATTCTGTAGGAATCCAAAATCGGAAAACGAACTGTTGCTAGTTAGAAAGGCCGCAAATTAGCTCTTACTAATAAGACCTACCCTCTGTTTGTTCCAATCGCCCCAACCAGAAATGCGGAGACAGCCTATTCATGTTGGGATTATAAACAGACATGAGTTCAAAATTAGCGCCACATGGTAGTCAGATCCGATCCTTGGGGAGACTGACGCCAGCATACAATTTGAAGGAGTGAATTTTCCACACACATTTCTGATAGCAAAAATATCCGAAGATGGAATTTTGGGCTTGGGCTTCTTAAGCATAAATGGTGCGTTACTTGATCTTTAGGATAAATTTATGAGGTATGAAAACTGGGAATTTCGTTTGTGTTGGGACAATGGAGTTCCAATGTAGAAAACGCCGTTGTAGAGTTGTGATTCCAATCAATTCAGAATTAATGTATCAAGAATTGCGAAGGTTGTGTGCAGATTATTGAACCAGTGTATCGCCAATTACCCAATAGTTCAGTTAATGGAAAGACTTTGGCAAAGCCCAATGGTGAAGAAACTTAAAGAAGTGGTTTCCACATCGACAGGCTGGCAAAGTTTCGAAGTCGTACTACGACATCTATCTGGGACGAAAAGATTCAAGAGAGGCGTAGGGTTATAACATGTATAGTAAGTTCAGCGTAGTGAATATCGCTAACATTGAACGTGTGAGTGATTCATCGGCGTTATAACAGTGATCTGTGAAGTTGTTTTTTTTTTTTTGCATTGTTTATATTGAAGAGTTGTAAAATAGAATAAAGAAAGCATTAAACGGTTAAGGAACGGTAAAAACACGTAACAGTACAATGTCTACCCATGTTGGCAACGTTTAAATCTTGAAATAGACATTTAAACACTCAAACATTGCATTCTAGACATATGAAGCAAGTGAACTAAGCCTCATCGAATGCGACACCTGTAAGGCATGCCACAGAAACTTTGTAATATTGTCGACAGCTTCGTATCAGTCACCGAGGACACCGGTTTGAATCCCCGTCCGGGCATCCAGATTTGGGTTTTCCATGGTTTCCCCAAATCTCTCTAGCCGAATGCCGGGTTGCTTCCTTCAAAAGGCCATGGTCGAATTCCCTTCCGTTCCTTATCCCCAGTCCCATCCCGCCCCTAGTGACCTCGACGTCGACGAGGCGTAAAGTCATAAGTTAAAAAAAGTATCAGTCATAGGTGACACTGGTCTACAAACAGAAACCGACAAATTTTAATATAATGGAATAGGGTATTCAGTCTTCAAATCGCACGATAATATTTTGTTTGTATGTAATGTATGATTCCAATGCTTTAACTTATTTCCTTCTAGCATAACTAACAAAAAGAATCCAATTGTTCAGAAATACGAGTTAAACAATTCAGTTATTGATATGGTCGATTCTATGAAATATTTGGGAGTAACAATACAAAGGAACATGAAATGGGACATACACATTAATTCGTTAGTAGGTAGAACTAATTCTAGGCTGCATTTCATAGGTCGAATCTTGAAAAATTGTAATGAACAAACAAAGACGATAGCGTGAAAATCTCTTGTGCGTCCACATATGGACTATTGTTGTGCCATTTGGGATCCGTTTCGTAAGGGGTTGATCGAAACTATAGAGAAAGTACAGAGAAGAGCCGCTCGATTCGTGACCACTTGCTAAAGTCATTATGAAAGCGTCACAGAACTGATTAGTAGACTAGGCTGGGAGTCTCTGGTAGATAGACGACGCATGTTTCGTTTAAACTTATTGGTAAATATGTGTACACCCACTTTCACTTACGAGTGTAGTGAAATACTTCGTCCACCAACCTATGTGAGCCGGAATGTCAGGAAAGATAAGATTAGAGAAATAAGGTGCCGGACTGATTCTTATACGAATTCTTTTTTCCCTCGTACCATTAGGGATTGGAATGCACAAGAAAGAGATTATCTCTGGTGCTGAGCACCCTCTGTCACCCACAATTTTGTGAATTGCAGAGTATATATGTAGATGTAGAAGTCATCAATGTGAACGTGGGGAAGCCGTATGAGAACGGTGGACACGAGCTAAGAGAGTTTTGAACATAATTCGAATTCATATTCCAGCTGCTGTAATTAACATAATCCATATACGGATCAATGTCAGTGAGGATCAAATTACAAACGCATATCTCAGGAACATTTTTTTTATCCTATCGACTTCCGGGTGTGGTGATACTTTCGTATATCGACATGTTAGTAAACGCAAGTCGACTTGTCGCTAATGGTAACGTAACTATTGGTGACATGACCGCGAATTTTGTTATGTTCCGAGTTATAAGCGTTATTTTTGTTTACGAAGATTTAAGGCTGAAATTTATGACCGTCCCGGAATTCGCCTACGCAGGGTGAGTCAAAAAGGACTTTGGAATTATATGGAAATTTGTTGAGATAACTTACAGAATCGGTAGATTTGTCATTTTGTAGCAAAAAACCTCAAGTTTGATGCATGTAGTGCATCTGTACACCATTCCGCCACCATGAGCACCAGCATAGTGCACAGATAAGGCTATACTTTCACTGGTGCGGAGCGTGCTCGCTGTATGTTTTGGTTTCATGAAACAAACTCTGAACAACTGTTCGGCCTGAATTTCGTACCGAATACGCTAAAAAACCTCGAAGTAGGCCTACAATTTACTCTTGACACAAGAACTTTGTTGAGACGGGTTGTTCACTGCGAGATGATATTAAATCACCAGGTTGCCCGCATGTTGATGATTATGTCGAACAGGTTAGGGAGAGCTCTGCCCGCAGTGCACAAAAATCAACGCGATGTGCATCTACAAAAGACTGTTTGGCGAGTACTGCGTAGACGTTTAAACTTGAAACGATACAGATTCACAATGGCACAGCACATTAGTGATGCATATAAGGTTGCTCGTGGGGAATTCTGTGCGGAAATATTGCATCGGATAGAGGACAACCAAGCATCCCTGAACACAATAATCTTCAGCGATGAGTCAACATTTCATATCAGTGGCGTGGTGAACACCCACAGCTGCAGAATATGGGGCAGCGAAAATCCACACGCAACCTTAGAACACGTTCGTGACAGCCCCAAGGTTAATGTGTTTTGTGCACTTAGCAAATTGAAAGTGTACGGCCCTTTCTTCCTCATGGAGAAAACTGTTACTGATATTGTGTATCTGGATACGCTTGAAAACTTTTTAATTCCACATATTGATGAAGATGACCGAAATGGGATGGTTTACTACCAGCAAGACGGTGCACCACCTCATTTCCTCACGGACGTTCCAGGTTTCCTCGATAATCGCTCCCCAGGTCGGTGTATTGGCCGTGAAGGACCAATAATATTGCCTCCTCACTCCCCAGACTTGACACCACTGGATTTCTTTCTCTGGTGTTTCATTAAAGATCGTGTTTAAGTTCCTCCCATACCAAACAATTTGACCGATGTGAAAAATCGAATCTACGCTGCCGTTGCACAAGTTACGCCCGATTTGCTGAAACGAGTGTGGGAAGAAATTGATTACCGGTGGGATGTTTGCCGCATGACAAATGGTAGTAACATAGAACCAACCAAAATGACACTTGACACTTTTATGTTAAACTTGAGATTTTTTGCTACAAAATGACACATCTACCGATTCTGTAAGTTATCTCAATAAATTTCTATATCAGTCCAAAGTTTTAAACTCCTTTTGATTCCAATGTAGTCTTCACGGGTGTACCGCCGGATAGTGGTGTGGAAACACAATATTTCGACGGCTGGCTCTGCCGTCTTCTTCAGGTGATGAGACATGTGTAATGGTCGGCTGACCCACAGATACTGAGATGGTTCGGGTGCCGCTCTTCCTTATATACAAGTCCGCGTGGCCTCGGTGATGGATTACTATGAGCCAGGCCCGCAACCAACTGGCGGTTGGCTGCCCGTGGGCGTGGCTAAGGTTCTTGTTCCAGCCCGAGCTAATATGAAGCCCTCTACGGCGGCAGCTGGACGGAAGTACAACGTTCTCTGCGGATATTTGCCAAGCCAGGTTTCCATGCCTCACTGAGACATAGACCACTGTCTCTGTTAAATGTGTCGGCCAGTCGAATTTCGATGGCTTCTTTGATGACAGATTCCCAAAAATGTGATGTTCTAGCCAATATCCTAACGTTATTGAACTCTACTTTGTGGCCATGGTCGTACACGTGCTCGGCGATCGCTGATTTGCTATACTGTCCCAAGCGGAGGTGGCGTTTATGTTCTTCACACCGGTTTTCTATGGTGCGGATCGTTTGACCGATGTAGGTCTTTCCACACTCGCACGGTATGCTATAAATCCCCGGAACTCTTAGGCCAAGATCATCCTTGACTGAACGGAGGTAGTCCCGTATTTTAGCTGGTGGTCGGTAGAAAGATTTTATACCATGTCGTGCGAGGATTCTGCCGATTTTCCCCGAGGTGTTTCCGACGAAAGGCAGAAAGGCGGTGGCCTTGGGCGTTTCTTCCTGTTGGACTGGAATTTTCCCTGGCTTACGTTCAATTGCCCTTTCTATCTGCCTCTCGGAGTAACCGTTCCGCCTGAAGACAGTTCTCAGGTGTTCCAGTTCTTGTGGCAGGCTGTCTTTGTCAGCAATCGCTCTAGCCCTCTGCACAAGAGTATTTAAAACAGTGTTGCGCTGCACAGGATGGTGGAAACTCGTGGCGCCCAGATACTGGTCTGTGTGGGTAGATTTTCTGTATACACTATGCCCCAGCGTTCCATCCGGTTTTCTTTTAATTAGGATGTCGAGGAAAGGTAGGCAACCGTCCTTTTCCATTTCCATAGTGAACTTTATGCTAGGATGGATTCCGTTCAGATAGAAAGGGCAATTGAACGTAAGCCAGGGAAAATTCCAGTCCAACAGGAAGAAACGCCCAAGGCCACCGCCTTTCTGCCTTTCGCCGGAAACACTTCGGGGAAAATCGGCAGAATCCTCGCACGACATGGTATAAAATCTTTCTACCGACCACCAGCTAAAATACGGGACTACCTCCGTTCAGTCAAGGATGATCTTGGCCTAAGAGTTCCGGGGATTTATAGCATACCGTGCGAGTGTGGAAAGACCTACATCGGTCAAACGATCCGCACCATAGAAAACCGGTGTGAAGAACATAAACGCCACCTCCGCTTGGGACAGTATAGCAAATCAGCGATCGCCGAGCACGTGTACGACCATGGCCACAAAGTAGAGTTCAATAACGTTAGGATATTGGCTAGAACATCACATTTTTGGGAATCTGTCATCAAAGAAGCCATCGAAATTCGACTGGCCGACACATTTAACAGAGACAGTGGTCTATGTCTCAGTGAAGCATGGAAACCTGCCTTGGCAAATATCCGCAGAGAACGTTGTACTTCCGTCCAGCTGCCGCCGTAGAGGGCTTCATATTAGCTCGGGCTGGAACAAGAACCTTAGCCACGCCCACGGGCAGCCAACCGCCTAGATATCGGTGCTCTTTGGTCCATGCGATGTTTTGTCCCATGATTTTTAGGGTTTCATTTATTTCTAGTTGGTTGCGGGCCTGGCTCATAGTAAGCCATCACCGAGGCCACGCGGACTTGTATATAAGGAAGTGCGGCACCCGAACCATCACTGACTGACTCACTCTCAGACACTGACTGGAGTCCACCATGAGTGTTACTGCCTCCGATGTCGACCCGTCGGCAGCTGAGGACGGTCCAGATGGAGACGATCTCTACATAGAGGCTAAACGAGAGCGAGACGGTTTCGTGTACCGGCTTAACTTGCGCACCAATGCACGTCTCGAGCCGAGGCATCTCGCTGAGCCGCAGCGGAAGTATCAGTTTACTTCCTGGTCGTTGGGGATCATACATGCCGGACTGAAGTACGGCTGGTCTCTCCCAACAAACCCCTACGAGTGCTATGGAGCACTGAAATTCTCAGGGGAGGGTGATGAGGACGTCAAAATCATCCACGATGACGCTGCGGCCAAGGGGCACAAGCGCCCAGCGGCCATACAAACAACACCGTGGGTCTTCGCGGACGACTTCTGCGCCAAGAAACTCTTCCGCAAGCTAAACGGGAAGCAGAAGCGACTGCGCAGGAAGCAACAATCAACGGCAACAGAGGACTGGCAGGTGGCGGGAGGCAAAACTGTTGCTTCTACATCCACAACGCTGCAGACTCCGGGAACAGAGGCACCAGGCTTCAAAATCCCGGAGCCTCCAGCGCAAACCAGCCCTCCGAGGGTCGACGCTGTGGCAGACCAGGCAGCTCCAGCGTCGCCCACGCCAGAAGATGAAGAAGAGGAAGTGTTAGCACCAACCACGGAGCAGGGTCCTGTCCAACCCGTGGTGGCGGCTTATGAGGGAAACTGGGGCGGCCTGTATGTTCAGCTCCTGCTGGCTACAGAGCTGCCTCTGTTCTGCTGGCCTGTCGAGGGAGGCCTGCAGATCCTGGCCTCATGCCCCGCTGACCTGATGAGGGCCACCAGCCTGCTGAGAGAGCAGGGCATCGGCTGCGACATGGTGCAGCCCAGCCCGCCGATCCAGCCGTCGCCTGCGGCCGTTTCAGCACTGCCGAGAGAGAAGGTTAGGAAGGCTACCAAGAAGAGGCCTTCCCCGCCCGAACTCCGGCAGTGTTTTAACTGCCAGCACCATGGACACCAGGCGAGCGACTGCACCAAACAGCGTAGATGTGTCCGATGTGGGGCGGACCACAAATTAGCCGACTGCTCCACAGCCAGAGAAGAAGCAATCTGCTGCAACTGCGGCCGAGGACACGCGGCCTGCTTCTCTGGCTGTGAGACCAAGAAGGCTCTTCGGGCAGGACGCCGCTCGAGACCAGCAGCGGTAACAAACCGCCGCCAAGAAGCCAGCACAAGACAGCCTCCCCACCAGCACAGACCGGCGGACAAGCCTGCGCGCGAGCCCCATACGAGGCCCGCAGCGCGCCGCCAAGACCAGCCGAAGACACTAGCAGAGAGGCGCAACATACAGGTGCTTGGCCCAAAATCAGCCACACACATCCCCCACAACAGACGTCACCGACCAGATGTCCTGGACATGGCCATTGCGAAGGACATCACACGACGGATAAAACTCACAACAATCAACGACCTGTCATCCGACCACCAACCAGTTCTGCTACAAATCAAGAACTGGGTCCTACCCCACACAACCGAGAGAAAATCCAAAGAAGTTGACTGGGACCAGTTCAGTAGAATAGTACACAACCAAATAAGAACGACTTTTAACTTGGGGACAAAAGAAAACATCGAGGAAGCCATAAACCACCTAAACACCGTGTTAGCGGAAGCAGACAAGAGAGCTTCAACCACCACAATCCGCCCAGCAGTCATCGATGACCTACCGCCAGATATCGAAAACATCCGGCAACTAAGAAACACGGCTCGCAAGTTATGGCAGAGATTCCGGGACCCCCAAGATAAAAGAAGATACAAACAGTTATCAACAGAACTGAGAGGTCGCATGATAGAACACAGGGCAGAGAAATGGGAAACCAGGATGACAACACTCACCCTGAACAACAGGGATGCATGGCAACTAGTGCGCGCCATTAAGGAGCCCAAGGAACCGAACATCGCAATAACTGGGCCAGCAGGGCCAGTCTTCCTCCCAGTGGCCAAGGCAGAGGTGCTGGCGGAATATTTCGCCAGCCAACACAGAGAGGTAGAGTACGATCTGACCGAAGCAGAAGCACGTACAGCAGACGACATCACAAATACCGCACGCAACATCATGAGCGAACATCCAGAGGACGAGCCCGAGCTAACCACACCAAGAGAAGTCCGAAGGATAATTAAGAAATTGGCCAGTAACAAAGCCCCAGGAGCCGACAAGATATCTAACATACACCTGAAGAAATTACCAAAAAAAGGAATTGTGCTGCTAACCAGAATAATTAACGCATGCCTAATTCAAAGGCACTTCCCAGACTCATGGAAAATCGCCAAAGTGACGGCCATCCCAAAACGAGGGAAAGACAAACGAATACCAGCTAACTACAGGCCAATAAGCCTACTCCCCTCCGCATCCAAGGTGCTGGAACGAGTACTGCTTAAACGGATCAAAGACACCTTGGAAGCGGAAAAAACAATTAGAAAAGAACAGTTTGGCTTCCAAAGCAGAGTTGGAAGCGCAAGCCAGCTCCTCCGATTAACTGAAGACGTGTCACGGGGATTCAATTACAGTAAGTCGACGGCGGCTGTGTTCTTGGACATCGAGAAGGCCTACGACAAGGTGTGGCATGCCAACCTAATCACTAAGCTAAGAACACAGACGTCCATACGACATTGCTACGTTCAGTTAATCGGAAGCTACCTGGAAAACAGAAGGTTCTTCGTGTCAGTGGAAGGGCAAAACTCCTCAACACATGCGATACCGGCCGGAATACCGCAAGGCTCTGTTTTGGCCCCAATACTTTTCTCAATTGGCGTTAACGACATACCGACACCACCGCATGTTAACATCGCGCAATTTGCGGACGATACAACGGCATACGCTACGGGTAGGAGACATGATCTGAACATCAACCACCTGCAACACGGCCTGGACCAACTAGAGAAATGGTGTCGCATAAATAAGGTCAAGATAAACCCAACAAAGTGTGCGGCCGTCTATTTCACACGGAAGAGACCAGAAATCAATACGAAACTGACTATCATGGGACAAGAAGTCGACTGGTCCCCAGACACAAAATACTTAGGAGTCACCATAGACAAAAAAACTACTGTTCAGGAAACATATCCTAGATAGAAGAAGACAGGGCACCGCGATACTAAACAATCTGTTCCCTATTCTCTACAGCCAACAACTAGCCACCAAAACAAAAATCAGAATATACAAGTCAGTCATCCTTCCCTACATCCTCTATGGATGCCAGGTGTGGGGAACGACTTCCAAAACAAACATCGACCAACTCCAAAGACTCCAAAACCGATGCCTGCGGGTCATTCTGCGCGCATCAAGGTACACACCGACAGACGCCCTACACGACCAAGCCGGCGTAAACCGGATCTACGTCGAGATCTACCAGCAAACAGAAAAATTCTACCAGCGAGTTGAACAAAACAGAGAACAGGATGAAAGGCTCCATACCCTTGGCACAACCAAACCAAGGCACTGGCACAAATACAAAGTACCACTAAGCATCATATATCAGCCTGAATAGAACTGATATGACTGTAAGAAAACTGTAGGGGTTTTTCACATAAGGTCGTCTCTGACGAACCGTAGTCATGTTTTCCCCTCAATGAGTAATAAAAAGTGTCCCCAAAATAACCTATCCTATACAGAGAGACACATTAAGTAGTGTTGCCCCGGCAACGGAACTTTTTACACAAACAAGCCGTTGAGGCACAGACACATAAAAAAAAAAAAAAGCTCCTGGGTCCAGTAGGCAGCCACCCGGCCGCCGAGAAGGTCGACCTGCCGACCACTGCCACTGCCGCACCGGATCCAGCGACCAGCTCACAGGTGGTGGTCACGCTGCTCACGCAGCTGATCACCGCCCTGATGCCACGTCGAGACAATGCTTAGTTACAGATAAACCTACAACTGATGACTTATACACTAAGCCACTTCAAAAAAAAAGCAAAGCAGACAGCAGTCATAGGGTTCGCCCTGGCACTGCATCAACTTAATGGCGTAAGCCATACAGATGACGTTGGAGTTGGAGAACCATCTCAGTATCTGTGGGTCAGCTGACCATTACACATGTCTCATCACCTGAAGAAGACGGCAGAGCCAGCCGTCGAAATATTGTGTTTCCACAACACTATCCGGCGGTACACCCGTGAAGACTACATTGCAGTCATACGCCGGGAAAGTCTTCGTTCTTACATCCTTTTGATTCATCCTCTATAACTGCGAAAATTTTCTAAAAGCCGTAGCTACGACAGCCGGTGCGTAATGTGTGAAACCACGCCAGTTGTACCTCAATATAGGCGGGTATTTCAAGAACTTGATAATGAAGAATAAAATTTAACTATACTTTCTCATGTCTTCCTTAATTAATTACAACACAGCAAATGCAGAAAATATCATTGTTTAAGAACGGAAAAACTGGTTCATGATTTTTGTTAACAGTTCCAAAATATCAAACAGTTCCTGAAGTACGGTTAAACAAACATGTAATGGACCATTACACATCGTAAAAACTGGTTTCCATTTCTCGAATTTATGTTGAAAGGTATCGCCACCTCTCATCCCTCTTCTCCTTTCGTCGACGTCAAGGTCATTAGAGGCGGGAGATGGTGGGAGGGAAGGAATTCGGCCATATAACTTTTAACAACTCATCCTGCCATTCATATTATTTCGAGAAGCCATGTAAAACAGAAATCTGTTTGAATCCGCGTCCTCCCAGTGCCAAGCCAGAGGGTTAACCACTCACCCAGCACGTTCTGAAGCAGTACACACTGCTGTAATCGCGTAAGAGTGGGACAAACGTAGGATGGTTACTCCCTTTCCCACATTTACAGTTATACATAAATTTGACGAGTGTATGTTAACTATATAGACTGTTATTCGTGTTGTACATAGAATGTGAAATCCTGTGCCTGTCCTTCAGGTCTGCTCGTTCGAAAGACGCCAAGGCTCCTAGCTGACGGACAAATTACCATAAACAGCGTCGTAAACTCTTTTTATATTCGCACTGCGGAGAGATTTGGGGTTAAGATACTAATGCCCTTTTCATTGACTCGCCCCAAAGTCATAACAATCGAACGGGATACTGGACAGGTGCTGTGTACCCAATTCTTTTGGACAGAGGTGTTTACAGTACTACTTGAAACAGACCTGTTATAAAAAGGACATCACTTGGAATATGTTAAAAATTTGTGCTACTTAATGAAGGGCCTGCTCACTTGGTAACAGACTGAAAAGGCTTTTACCTTCTCCGGCAGCGTAGGGCCTGGTGTTGTTATTGGTGCCGATTCGAGTCCTGCCTACGGTATTGGTTGTCTTAATAAAGTACTATTTTCGTTTAGCGTTCTCCATACTGCGCTTTTTATGTCGCACATTTCATAACTTTTGATCGCAATGACGCGAGTTGAATTGGTAATCCGTTAGCTTTATTTGACATCTTATACTTTACTCCAGACTGTCGATTGTGGATCACGGATGGGAGACCAGAATACCTGCTGTACCTATCTCCAAAATGTTTTGCAATGTAGAAATGCTACTGCGTTCGTATTTGACGTGGTTCAGTTATACATACTTCACAAGTACTATTACTTATGTAGTTTTTATTTTCTAATACTTAAAATAACAAGTGGTTAATTTTGATATTGTCAAATATAAACTCTCTAAGTCTATTAAAAAAAATTCAGGACCCATCTAAAAGCCTGTACAGTTTTCCTTTATGGGAATGTAAGAAGTATCCCCAGTGAAAAGAATTTATTTTCTAATTAAAATTTTGTTTCACAAATATATTTAAAAGAATGAATTAAAAATTATCTGTGCCGTAAGATGCACTCTTAGCAGCAATCAATGGTGTCTCAAGTTTGGACATAACTTTGATGGCGGAAAGAAAAGAACGGAAGTTCTTAACATTTAAATAACTCTTCCTCTTGCTTGAAGCTCTGCAGCTCGCGAATGTCCAGATCTTTAGAGCAGGTAGAGTTTTTGGGCAAGGAATGTTAAAGTAACTTCGCTAAATTTCATTCTCGACAGTCGTATCAGTACCTGAGTAGAGAAGATATCCGAAAAGACGTGAAGACAAATTAGTGATCAAATAAATCAAATACATCGTGAACTACAGGTTCATTATTCTTGATTATGTGTTGTAATAACTACTGGCTCTAATTAGATGTTTGTTTGGCGGGGAAAAAAATGATATATTGTCACCTCAACATAAGACTGTCCATATTTCAAATAACAATTAAAAATATTTATCCACTGAATAGGTTCTTTGAATGTGGAATCAAACTTGACGCAAGATAGTTCCAATACGGTTGAGCACTCCCCAATAGCAGATTGGGGCCAAGTTCAAATATCCCATATCTGCCGGTGCCCACTAGAACCAACTACATCAACTATAACTGAGGATATTAAACTTAACGCATTATGTGTATTAAAGGTTCGTTGGGACCGGAAAACGCAGTTCCCGATTTTTACCGAAGCAATATGGTGGATAATCCTTACAAAATGGACAGCATTCGGCCGGATCTAGAGACTGGTATCCGGCGTGTTATATAGTATGTGTGTAGCCTTAAAGCAATTTTATCATAGTGACTTAAATAAACGTGTGGATGAAGAAGGCAAATTATCATTAATAATAAAAAAAGTGACAAAAGTGATAAACAATACTGAAGGCTTCCTGAATTTACTCCCGTTAACATACCCATAGATCTGCGAGGGTTTAGGCGGTTACTGAGTGTTACGCTTTTCATACATAACTGTGGTGGAGTCCATTGCCTTGTCCAGTATGGAAGAGTTAGTATTTCTATATGTTTGAATGACTGAACCACATCATCTTATTAAACGGTATATAAACGAGTGTTTTAGAAAATTTTTATTCTTCAAAAAGAAATGAACATCTGTGTGATTATATATATATTGCTTTACGCCTCGTTGACGTCGACGTCATTAGAGCCAAGAAAGGACTGGGGGTAAGGAACGGGAAGAAATACGGCCTTGGTCTACTGAAGAAACTATCCCAGCAAGTAATTTCGGGAAGCCACAGAAAAACCGAAATCTAGATGACCGGACGGGGAGTCGAACAAACGACCTACCAAATGCGAAACCAGAGCGTTACCGCTCACCCATCACGCTCGGTTTGAATTTCTTATTAGTAAGTTCGACAACACCGTAAGCTTACAATAAAAAGTTTTTTGTTGAAGATTCAATAATACACCATAAAATTCAAATCAATTTCCTGTTTTTAACCAAATTACTTCTCTGTATGGATACAGGAAAGAAACCAACTAAATGATGAAATTTTACGGTTACTAGGACTATAGAAAAGAATGAAAGTTGGAAAACTAAAGAAGATGAGAAGACAGAGCCACAGGTTTTGGCAGAGAAAGTGACGCCAGAAGGCGGTGCTGACTTAAATTTAGCTGAGCGCAGGTTAAACAAGCCACACACACCCAACCCGACGAAACGGACTTCCTTCGGCTCCACCAAGCCGCAAACTTCCTCATCACAATAAACCCCCTATTGTACGCGAGAAATTTTATGATTAAAACAGTACCAGTACAATGAAACTGTTCTCACTATCTTTTCCGAGAAGATCTTAAGAAGGCCATGATTTGAGACAAGGAGCATGTGTTGTCTTACATTTCACTGGAACCACATCCTTTGTGGTCATCTTGGAACTGGAGGACCCAGGTTAGATTCCAAAACAGGAGCTTCGATTTCAGAGGCCAATCAACTAGATTAGATACACTCATCAATTTCGAATTTTAACTACCGAAAACGTGGCGTTTGTCCATAACAGATATATATCTTTCGAAATCTATGTTACCGCTTTGGTATTATTGTCTTATGTTTACTATCTGACGGTAGTAAAGAATACCGAAATGTTTATCACCAAATACTTGGACTATCCTGTGCTGAACATGACGATCCTTTTCTCTTACCATGAGGTCATCCAGTCCACAGTTTTTCTTTATAATATCATACAAAACAGATTATAACTTTTCAATGCGTAGACGATAGTGTTACATTCGGATGCTTTTTGAAATTTACTCAGTAAGTGTTGATTTTTTATTATTTTCTTTTAAAGACTGTTATGTTCATCATTAATTTGATACATACAAATTAGTTAGTGTAAATAGTACACAAAGTATCAATAAAAATATGAAGAATATATGTATTCAATACCATGTAATTTATACAAACATGAGGTGGGAATTAAAAATTTCACATCATTTTCAATAGACGGTACTATAGAGGATGCAATCCTGTCATCGCAACGTTTCGAGGAAATGTAATGGCGATGGGATGCCTTCTCCAGTATGAAAGTGTTCGTTTTTTTTTTTTTTTAACAGTTTAACGTCCCTTTTTAACAACGTGGTCTTTAGAGACGGGAAAGGATGGGGGCAATGAATGGGAAGAAAGTGTTCGTGTTGTTGTGCATTTGGATGACTGTTTTCTTCGTCCTTGCCCGGCTGACATTCTGAAGATGCGACGTGTTTGGGATTAGGATGGTTTGTCGCTGAGCCTGACGTCTCCCGGGGAGGACAGTTGTGTTGCCATCTGTCTGCCAAACGTGTAACTATGTTCTGTGTGAGCTAAGTGTATTTTTGTTTGTGTAATGCGTAGTTTATGAGGCGGATGTTGGGTACCGTGCCGGAATTCGGTTTGGTGAATGCGGAAAATCGCATAAAAACCGCAACCGAAACGGCCGGTATGCAGGGACCAGGACTCGATCAAGTATGCGGCGCCTTAGCGGGTATTTGGATGACTGCCATGTTGTTTGGATGAGAGGTAAAAGAAGAGAGAATTAAATCAGCTGCCGGCCAATTCCTGCCTAATCTTCCGAAAGACGCAAGGAGGTCCATAAGAATAACGTCCCATCCGATGGACGAATTTCCCTCGCGCCAAACGCACTATGAGGATATTCCGCCTTAACCACACAATCCAGCGCCACCGCCTCTCCTCAAGTCTCGAATGAAGAAAATTCCTTCCACCACTGTCACGGAGTCTCAGCCTGACAGACGGCCTACATCTACGTTAACCTTACATTTAACTGTGTGTTGTGACAGGCTCCTGATTATTTCCACTACAAAGAAAGAGGACCATGCACCCAGAGAATATCTAGGACTTATATTAATATGTATATATTATATAGCACCCACCGTGGCTCAGGTCATACTCGAGTTTAGGGGGCGCGATTGGTAACCATGTTCATGAAAAAAAAAAAATTTTTTCGCGGCAGCTGCAAAGATTCGATCCTGCGAAATCAAACTTTTTTTCAGTTCATCTTAATATCTCTTATTAAAGACGATTTCAGTAAAGGAAACGGGGCACTGGTTTAACTTTTTCTGAAGAGTAGCTGAAAATGTCTAAAATCGTAATCAGAATGGTTGGTGCCAACTTACAATGCAATGAATAAATTTGTTGCATGAGGTAGGCATCAGATGAGTACAGTTATCAGAAGAAAAAAAACAAACAAAAAAAAAAACGTACTTGCCACTGTTTCGTGATGAACGGCAACTAGGATCATAGCGCTATAAGTAGTTATTTTTCCTCATGGCTTCACTCCTCGTCGACAACAAAGTGACAGGAGGGAAAGGACTGAGAGGCAAGGAACCGGAAGCAATTCGGCCATGGCCTCTTGAAGTAACCATCCCGGCATTCACCTGGAGTGAGTTTTGGAAACCATGGAAAACCAAAATATGGATGGCCAAGCGGAGATTTGAAGCCGCGTCCTGCAGAGTTACCGCTCGCCCACCACGCTAGGATGTTAGCAATTAATTGATCGCAAGACAGAATCCGTTCCCATTACAGTATTTCTAGAATTTAAACTCAGTATAGGAATTAACGACAATCTTTTCGATGTACACTGAAACATGAGTTCAGAAGTGAGGAAGAACCACTTGCAACGTATCCTACATAACGATTTATCAGAAATTCAAATTTGCCCCATTTCTTTGAACGAAATATATAAATTGCTATACTAATACTCCCAATATTCATATGACCAGTTGAATTGATATTATAAAATCTAAAAAGACCTGGTATATAGGATCCAGATAGCAGACAATGCGGAAATATGTGCTTAATTGATTTTTTTATTCTGATTTAATTGGAAGTATACACTACAAGACTAAATGGGAAACCGAAAAGGTAGGAATACGGATTTTACTGGTCTAGTAATAATTTCCAACAAAGCTGATTCAGGGCGCAGAATGAGACAAGGTTTCCTAGGAAGGAAGGCGCGCAACGGGAAACCGCAAGCCACAGCAGTGACCGAAGACAGCGGAGGCTTATTCCAGTGAGAAGTCATATACTGTACACTGGACAACTATAAAAAAAAAAAAATGAACGGTATTTAATCATAGAAATGACTCAGAAATTATATTTGAGCTCAAAAAATTCTGGTCATCAACAGGCTTCAAATGAGGAGGTTCCAATTGGATCCGTATGGTTTTATTTTTTACTATATGTATGTCGTTTGCTGTCTGCATTAAATATCGCGTAAAGTTCG